>JAVTVY010026963.1:0-103336 GCA_036873755.1 Hanleya hanleyi
ACCAATCCGCCGTCCAGGTAATAGATGATCTCTCAAGAACATGAAGATCAGACACTCTAGACGCCAAAGCAAAAGCCGCCAGAAAAACGCAGACTTGTAGGAAAAACAACCTCAAAAGAGGCGGACTGTAAAGGTTCAAAGGGCGGACGAACCAGAGCACACAGAACCAAAACAATATCCCATTCCGGTAACAGCTAGCGAGAACGGCGAAACTGAAAAGCGAAAGCCGGAATGAGCGCAGAGATAATGTCGTATAGACTAATCCCGATGCCGGAAACCCTAGCCTCAAGCAGACCGGAATGCTTAAAAGGTGCTGATTAGAACTTCATATTACGATAAAGGTGAAGGAAGAAGTCAGTTACAGGGGAAAAAAGGAGGCAGAGTCAGGATGGGCATCACATACTCGCACCAGGACGAATAAATCCACTGCAGTGACCAAACCCGAAAAACGAACGTAATGAGTAAGGTCCTGTTTTTCCTTCTTTTTTTAATGAAAACTCTTATCAGTTGATGACAGAACTAAAATGCCAAAGTCTAAAAGACTGGTCCAACGATCTATACGAGGACAAAGTACTTGATGGAGAGAGTCGAAAAACTGTCCCCGAAAGTAACGACGAACCTAAGTAACCCTCAATGTGAAAGCCCCGAGCTGAATTGATACAAGGGGAAGGTTAACTTTGAACGGAAGGAGTTCCACTCCCACTGACGACCGACGATGGTAAATCGTAGGAAAACGCCGCAAAAACGAGGATGAATGGATGTAAACTATGCATCTCGCAAAATGATGGAGGCACAGAAGAAATGACGTGAAGAACGGTGTTATGGTGAACACGTAGTAATTTCCCCATTTGCTTCAACATAAAGTACATACATGCTCACAATGGAGTAGGATACACCCTATAAAGTACGAGAAACGACGTCAACGAGACGACGTAATGGAACGTCGTTGAGGTGTAATGAAATTAGAAAACGCAGAGGAGATGAACACATTAAATGTTCCTAGCGTTAATCACAAACGCAACACCGCTGGTAGTAACATCACCGACATCCAGAACAAAGAGACGAGAGGAAATCCATTTGAAAATTCTCGCCGGCAGATAAAGTAAGGTCATTAAAATTCAGAATTTGAAATGACCTAACACGAACAAGCTGTCGAGAAGAAACAACAGTAAAGAACATTGCTAAAGAGCAGTCTGTTGTTCATGTAGACTGTACCGGTAATCATACTCGGAAGAAAACAATAGAACACTTCACGAGTTTGTGTGACATCCTTGCGCAGGGCTCAAAATACAAGAAGACCGCTCGATGAAACAGTCTAATGCTGTCCCACGGCAGAAGATCGAGAATACTTCAGGCTTGAACTTTGCCCGGCCAACAGACCAGGAGAAGATCAATAAAACCTCCACGTGTCGTTGAACGAGAGTATTTCTAAAAATTTCTCGGAGAAATACCCTCACACTCAAGCTAATAATTATAAATTTCTCAGAGAGAAGAAAAATAAAATTAAAGCTCAACCCAATCTGAGTTGTAAATGTAAAACAGAATACAAATGGGCCAAATTGGTGTGAAATATAAACACATCACAATGTTCATAGTAACAGAAATTTGTGTTTCAAAGAAATAGCACAGATTCACAATAAACAAACACCAGTTATTCGTTTTTGAGGAGCGTGATCACATCACACTCTCCTAAAATTGATCCAGGAGAGTGGAAACAACACTCCTTACAACCACTTCTCTACATACTGAATGGCTTCAGGAGTGTGATATACACTCCAAAAACGACATTAGGGGAGCGATTTATAGCACTCCTATTATCAAAAACAAAATACAGAACACACGTGATCTCTTTTGTTGCTCAACACACCCTTAATTACATAAAGAGAGTAGTAAAGAAGCTCATTAAAATGTAACAAAGAGTCGTAGCGTACAGGCTTGAGTTGTGGCGATGAACACAAACACAACAACGTAAGCATGCAAGGCAGAGAAAAACCTCTGTAAGTTCTCTTGATCACAGAATATCAAATAAACATAATAGTACTTGATATAAGAAGAGGTTACATTTTGGTAGGAACAATGAACTGAATGCATGAAAGTGAAACTACCAAAAACAGTACAGTCCGAACAACAACAACAACAACAACATGGAAATTGACGGACTGCTTATAAAGAATCGGATCTCCCCGGCGGGGAAAAACGAACCTGTCGCGTCTGGCGGAAGTACATTTCACTATACAACCGAAGATTTAATGCATAAAATTCGAGAATCCACGAAGCAAATATTTGTTCGTCTATCGTACAGATCCCGACAAAATAACTCGGTCACCATAGAGTCACATACTGACCGATAACCACACGGGATCGCGAAAGCCCGGGCTAAGGAAAGAATGGCAACGAATTGGCATAAGACTCACGAAACATAATTGACAAAAGATCTGCTGAAACTTGCATTGTCAGACTTTTGTCCAGGACATTACCTTTTCAAAGGGAGGTCCCACACCAAAGCCCCGCCGACAGAATCCTTGTTGTCCAAACAAAGCGGAACAAGTCTGAACAAGTCAAACCACTCATACAAAGTCCCACATTCAATTTATACTAACACAGCGGACCGAAACCCATTGTTGGTTGTGGAGACCGCGAAATTGAATACACACTGTCTAGTATCACGCAGACTGTGTTCATAGTTAAGCGTGGGATTTCAAATCCACTTTTAGAAAACATCGTCGGACGATCATTTCAAGATATAGAAAAAATCATGGCTAAAAATTTTGAAAAACTCCGACAAGAGCAAATTATTTTAGCGACTAACGTCCGAAGACACTGAACAAGTGGCTGACGGTAGCAAACCGTGTAAGGGTCTAAACGAGTTCAAAAATTGACCCCACGAGCGACAAAATTTTAGGAACAGCCAGGATAAAATGTCAGACAAAAATTATCCCAGAAAATATTATTTATTTAACCGCAATAGACGTACAAGTTTAGGAAAAGGTTTATAGACCTTCTCCTAGATTTACGGTGAAGACGAATTCTTTTGTCCGATGGAGACAATGGATCGCTCAGGTAAAGCCGACTTGGCTCGAGAAGCCTTTGTTGAACTGAACAATGGAGCCGGTTTGGCAGGGACTCCAGACAATGCGATACCGGTAGAGGTCAAACTGTCCAGCAGTTGAAAATTTATCCTCCTGCAGGATAGTGCCACTAGGGGGAATATTTACAGACTAAACTGGGCTTTGAAATTTATGAGACAAATCTAAGCCAACACCGTGAAGAACTTCATTGGACTTCATGTCATTTACAAGGGAAATTTCTAAGAGTCTTCTATCGACCTCCGATAGTGTAGAATCCTCAGACGCACGTAACAAATAAGCACGACGGGCTTGGGCATATTTCTTCCAAGTAGCAGAATCCCATAACGAACATTCCGCACACGTGGCATCATAAATCTTTACACCAAAACAAACCGTGTGGGCGTCCAAACGGGACAACGCTTGCCCACACGCGCGACAAGAATTAGAAAGGGGAACAGAAACCTCAGACATAGCTAATGTAAGAAGAATTTCCCGAAAAAGAAACAACACAAGTCAATCTTCAAAAGGATATAACCGGCGGTAACAACAACAACACAGCTGTATTGCTATAACACTTCCTAGATGTGTACTGGTCGAGTACAAACTGAGAAAGAGGATTTGAATGGGTATGAGCAGAGCTTATATAGTAGCCTGGCTGGGATGTATGGGAGAGCTCCTCTAGGGGCGGACAACCCCCTAAGGGGAGACAACTTTTAGTTTCAACTTCCGTTTTTAACAGTTTGTATTGTTCTTCCTAATGGAGATTAGGCATTTAATCAAAGCAGGTTTACGATTTGGGATATAAAGAGGTATTACGCAGACTTGAAAAGTAATCGAAATGTTCGGCAAACATCTATTTTACTATATATGATGTCACTTCCGGCGATGTGCGCGAAGGCCCCGAATCCGGTCCAAAAATCTCACTGGTGGATGGGGTATTATTAGACCCCCAGCGAAGTGGTTGGTGTATGGCCCCGACCTGCGTGACGTGGACAAACAACAACAACGACGAAAGTGACTGGCAGAGTCCTCTGCGTGATCTCTTTCTTGATCAAAAAATATCAACGAATGAACAGATAACACTTGATTTATCAAGAGTAAATTTTGGTAGGGACATTCAACTGTATGCATAGTGCGTACGCTACCATAAGTGAATGGCCCAGAAACATACGTGATGTGGAGAGCAAAACAACAACAACAACAACGAAAATGAATGGCAGAGACACCTCTGATGGCCATTATGTTATCGTTTAAAAATTAGCAAGAATACTTCCCAACAGAAATCTTGTAACTTCCTGAGACAATGTTCTCGTGGTAAACGTAAATCCTTCAGTTCCAGTTCCAGTCCAACAGCCTAAAAAGGCACTACTTGGCACAATTGTACGGATGCCACTGTGTAAATGGTTTCTCTGTGTAATTTTCCTCACTGGTACTCTTAGAAAATGGGTGGTTGGACAGGTCATGGGACTACCAGCTTTTTCCCGGATGGTATTGGGAAACGGCCAGTTCGGATGATGAAAGTGCCTAGTTCTTGGAGTATGATCTCCCTAAAAGGCCAGCCTGGGTTGTCTGGACAGTCGTTGTACTCCAGCAGGGTCTCAGCGGATGGATTTTCGATACCTAGTTTGAGACGGAGGGCCTGGAAAAGCTCTGCACGGGGCAAGTCGTAGTTCGGGCAGGTAAGTAAGAAGTGCGCCACAGATTCCACGCCTCCGCAGTCACACAGAGGGGAGATAACCTGCTGGAGTTTGAAACGGTACTCGTTTAGGATGGAGTAGCCAGTTCTCAACTGTAACAGGATCCTTGCTATTTGAGGGGTGGGGGAATCCAGCCACCGGTGACCGGTGACCATTGGAGATACCTCATAAAAGGTCCTTCCTGTATTGGAGAGATTCCAGCGGCGTTGCCACTTTGACAGGATCAGCCTTCTGGCTGCAGATTTAATGTCACCCACTGTCACAATTGATGATTCCTTTGGTAGGTTTCTGGCCTCATTTGCCGCTTCTTTTGCAAGTCTATCTGCCTCTTCGTTTCCACACAGGTCGACATGGCCTGGGGTCCAGTGGATGTCGACTGTAATCCCCCTGTGGCTTAGATTTTTTCTGGAATTTTCTATGATGTAGTTTCCCTTCTTCCAGTTTAGTTGAAGAGAGCCCACCGTTGTCTGACTGCCACTGAATACATGTATTGATGATGGTGGTGGTATTGCGGGGTTGGCATAGACATATATTCCAGCGCCACCTGCACAGCCGTTAACTCTGCCAGTAAAATACTGCCTCTATGAGCGACCGGTCTGGAGAGTCTCACAATGGATCTATCCGAGTTGTATATAATGGCCCCCGCCCCACACGGTCCTGGGTTGGTCAGACAGGAACCATCCGTAAAGATGACCGTCGAGTGATCAGGAAGCTCTCTAATGATGGTGGTGATGATATCTCTGCTCTGGATGGCTTGTTCTTGTGTTCTATTTCCCGATGAGCCCAGTTTCTCCCAGTAAGTCGGATGCTTCTGGATGTTACACAGAGAGCTGTCGTAAGGAGGCTCCCGTTCTATATTCTCCACTGAAATATCTGTGGACCGACTCAGTTCCAGGGCTGTACTGTGCGCTATTCCAAACGGTGATAGGTGTCTTTCATGATCAGTTCTGTTCAGCCACTCTGCTAACTGCTTTTTGATCGGTTCATCCGGGGCCTTTGAATGGATTTTAGCCAGATCTTTCACTCCAATCTCTCGAAATCTCAGGTCCAAGGGCGGAAGACCTGCGGCCACTTCCATAGCTTCACGTCCGGCTGTTGATGGCAGCCCTAGACACAAGGCCAGGGCTTTCCTCTGGACTCCATCAAGGCGACCCAGGACTGTTGGTGATGCACATTGCCACACTGTGCTGCCATACTCCATCACGGACCTTACAATACAGCCATAGAGTGACAGCAGTTTTTCCACAGAAATTCGGGATATGCCTTTTATCTCCCTGAGTATGGACAACGCGCGATTAACTTTTTTGTCCAGATTTTTGATGTGATGCTGGAAGGTCAGCTTCTCGTCCAAGTAGACTCCGAGGAGCTTTGGACTTTCATTGTACGTAATGACGTAAATCCTGTCGTAACTCCGCCCGGTAGCATCATCCCAGTACAACACTCCAAACAGGTGACCCGCCGACAACAAAGATGTCCGCTCCATGCGTGAAGTCGAGGGCTGCACGTGGCCGAACGGGAATTCAAAAGACACCAAGAAAGCAGACTAGGAACGGCAACATTTGCATTTTTCAGGGAATGCTGGATTAGACATTAAGCCCAATAAAAAATCTGCTAGCAGTTACTTCAAAAAAAATAACCCTAGGTTACGTCTAAATCTAGACCCGACTAAAGGAACTCCAACAAAAACACGTCCACATACGGTGGACTGCAGAGAATAAAGAGGATTTGTTCATGTGGGCATATGCGCAGAGTAACCTGACTGAGCTCACTAAGGGGAGATAACTTTTATTCTGCAATTGGAATCTCCTACGGAGGATATAGGCATAGCAATAGCAAGTGAAGATTTGAGCACTAAATACCCCGTTTAGTAGGTCATCGCTCTTTTAGTCACGGTAAATTTTTGGGGGAATTTTCTGAAGAAAACCCTGTTCTATTTATAAATCATATCGGGTAGATTCAGACTGGGGGTAAAACGCATATACGCACCGCGGTGTAGTTGGGGGTGCTGAAACTGCCCCGAACACTTCAAGGTTATTTGCATAGAAATACATGCAGCAAGAGAATCCTCACAAATGCCTTAATGCCTATGAACTCCTTAGCAGACGTATCAACTGCTGCTCCTGTCCAATCAAGTCACCATTTGATGTTGCATCTGTTATATTCTCTCTTGCCCAGTGCAGTCAGACTGGGAGTGATTTGCACCTGCGCACTCAGGAAAAGTAGAGAAAGAGAGGTTTCGGAGGTTCAAAGGACACAGTTGGGAGGAGATGGGGGCCTTGTTCGATCTGGCTACCTGGTAGTTCCCAATGTCTTAACGCCATGATGCGGACCATTGAGAGAAAGAAAGATCAACACATTCACAAGTTTTCATATAGTTTATTATCCCCTCCATCACATCATACCCACACTGGGGAAGTTGCGCTGGGTATGTTTTCAATTCAAGTATGCTCTTGTCCAATCAGAAGCCCCCATTTAGGGCTGCATCAGTCGTATTCATTCTTCTCCGTCAGAGCTATTCTCGGCTGCTCTTGTCAATCTTTGGCCATGTTCCCTCTGATGCGTTTGTTTAATCGTCGTCAGGCATGCCAGGATACTGTTTGCGAATTTTGATCGCATTTTGCAGGGCCTCGGCGGGCGGCTGCCCCATATCCTCTTCCATGTGACGCTTGGTCTTCATGATGCGTGGGGTCACCTTTCATTTCAATCGGTAGGCGGGTATACTGTTCAGAGATTGCCATGGCTGTTTTCCTGATGTTGGGGCGCATTTGGATGTACGCCTCTTGTAAGTTATCCTGTCCTGCGTACTCGATTGCTTCAGCAAGAGTATTAATAGCTGCGGTCACAAGACGATCCCAAAAGGCTTCCCTGAGACGTTGCCGGACTATCGGAGGTCAAGCTCTCCATATCAGTAGATAAGACTCTCAGCAGTCTCTGTTTCGGTATCAGTCCGCCGTCTCTCAAAATCAGCTGGCATCTGCATCAGCTTCAAATTCAAAAGACAATCATAGTATGCATAAACATAGCATAGTTTCCTGCAAGAGAGAAGGTGTTTTCAATGATGCCGGCAAGACACCATGATGTTCCAAATTTATCAAATCCGTATCGCTGATCGATATTCTTAATCCATATGATATTCGGTGTGAAGTCATTTAGAGAATGATGTATCTGAGTCACGCTTTGATTGTGACTGTTCATATGAACACCATGAGGATCTTAAGTACATGGATTTAAATCATATCGTAATGTCTGGTGAACGTGCGCTCGCACTCAGAGTAAATGTAAACCATGTTGACGGTTGAACATCCAAATGCACCCCAACATCAGGAAAACAGCCATGGCGATCTATGAACAGTATACTCTGCTACCGCTTGAAATGGAAGGCAACCCCCTGCACAGGTCCATCATGAAGACCAAGTTTCACCTGTAAGAGGATATCCACAGAGGCCCTGCAAAATGCAATCAAAATGCGCGAACAGCTGTTCCGGGACATATTGCCATTACAGTATCCCGGCCTGACTGACGACGATTAGACCAAATGGATCAGAGCGAACTTGACCTAAGATTGAACTTTCTGAAATGGCAGCTTCTGGTTAAATGAGGTCCTGCATCCCAGAGATCCGCCGCACTTTCGTCCACAGCATGGAAGACATGAAAAGGCTAATTTTGCTACCCCCAGAACAGAGTACTAGACAGGAGAAGTGCTGATGATGTTCTGTATTGCATCATGGTTTGTTTTGGGGCAGCAAGGTTTACTTGGGCCTTCACTGCCTCATCCTATGGGTACAAGGGAATAATAGACAAAAATTCTCAGAACACATTGAATTGATAATCTATAAAATGTTTTATTAAAATCATTGTATATACATATTGTATGGCGATTTTCTGATTGCATTCTTTTCTATAAAATAGAGAGGGGTAGACTTATTGACAAAACAAATATATGAACTTCACAATCATGAAAACCAAGGGAATGTATAAAGGCTAAAATATATATATTGTTCACACAATATGAGAAGACTAAATCTGTACAGGTTTGCAGTTTGTTAAAACAAAATATACATTCTATAATGAAGCCCAGTTTCACCAGTTAAAATTTCTATTTCATGTGGGAAACAAATTACAGGATATAGTTCATGTAAGAGAAGATGTATACCGCTTTTCAACGTGACTTGACATGTTAGCAAATGGAACAATGGCTGACCACTTGTCCATTTGCCACTATTGGAAATCCTGTACATTCACGTCACTTCATCTTACATGACCGATATGCCCAAAATACTAGAAAAAGATTTTGAAGACTGATTTTCCAAATATTCTTGAAAAAGGTGCGTTTCTGCAAAAGTTTGCAATGCTACGTAAAATAGATATGATGAAATAAAATGGATGGAAATTCCGATGTTGGTATGATGCAATAATGCATGGAAATATATGAATTACTGGGATGCTTATCAAAATGATGCATGGTTAAGTGTGTGGAAATATAAAATCATGCGTTAATATATATATCTATTTTCCAAAAAGAATTCCCACATGCTGAAAGGTTTACAAAACACCTCTAAAGAGGAAATTAATACATCAATGAAGTATTCAAGAAAAAATAATTTCAATTAAAAAAGATTTCAGAATAAAACAGCAAGATTAAACACTTAATTTATGATATGTTTATGAAGATATGTTTGCAGGTTGAAAGCTAAATATACACACTATTATTTATCATTCTCAACATAATAATTACATGTATATACATTTTGCAATTAATAAAATATATGACAATTTAATGGATTGGTGTGAAGAATATCCCAGATGGGAAAAGATCTAAGTTCTATGCTACATTTACCTAATAAAAGGGATCACTCAATTACAATAACATGTTAACATCCATCTTTTACTGGTTTTAAAGTATCTCCAAGTTTGATCGATATCAAATCTTGTCAATGGGACAAACCAGAACAGTGTATTTTAGATACAACCATGGTTAAACGATCACCAAAAACGTTTAAAATGCGAAGAAAAAAGCCATCTCACATGTGGTTGCCTGCCCATGAGGATTATGCATGTACTTGGCTTATAAAGCTTATAAATGTTCAACTTCTGAGAGTGAGCAATAGACAAATTTCATGTGTGAAATACCTCTAGAATATTATTGCGGAGACGACCCTGCCGACATATTAACATAACAATGCTGTTACTTTGTAGAGAAGTTTAATAATGTATTTAGAATCGTCTTGCTGTGTAATCAATTGCATTAGTACAGAACGGTCTAGTTTTACTTTATTGACCCGTTACTTTGTACTTCTATCATTGTTACTTTGTAATTACATGTGTAACTTTGTAATCACACTGTTACTTTGTAAGTACACCATTTTTACCTGGAACATGTAATTACACTTGTTACTTTGAAATTACACAGATTGTTCTTACACTGTTGTTACTTCGTAATTATTACAATATTGTTACATTGGTGACAAATGTTATTACTTTGTAATCACAGTTGTTACTTTGTAATTCCACTGACGTTACTTGGTAATTACACTTGGGATTCTGTAATTACACTGTTGTTACTGTGTAATTACTGACACGAATAATGTAAATACTGATTCACACTTCATCTAACACTCCCATGAGAGGTACACTTCAGGAATACAATACCAGTATAATGTCTGAGCAGTGTAGATCTATATATTCTCGTCATAAGCCAATTTCATGCAGAGTTGGCAATGTTTGGTATATTAGAGTCTTCAAGCAATACATTCTGATTAAATGTCAACAGATTTGGAAGCACTACCTCTTTAAAATGGAGGTAAAAAAGGTAGTTTTTGCTTAATAAAGTCAAGAATATATCAAGGTGACCATCAACAAATTGTCTATGTATGTAATTTGCATAATAGATGACATATTTTTTCCTCTACCAATATATAATCTTAGTTGCCTTCAAAGATTTTGGAGTGTTATGAGGCCATTGTCACTTGATTGGTTGTTTAGCATAACCTTGATTTTTTAAATACACATGCTAGATGCTATAATTATTGATTATTAAATTGCAAACCAATTGTATATGAATATAAAGAAAACGAGTAAGTTTTACTCATGAAAATGTAAATCCGGGATTTTGAAGGCAAATAATTAAAATAGTTCAGGGATTCCCTCATCTATTTTAATTATTTGCCCTAAAAATATAGATGAGGGCTGGTCATGCTAAAACACTAATCATGTGACAATGGCCTGATGGAAAAATTAAAAAAAATATTAGGCAAAAACGACCTTTTTACCCCAATTTTAGGGAGATAGTTCTTCCTAAGCTGTTCGACCTTATTCGACTTGCATACTCTTCAGGACACACAGAAGCTTCCTTTTCCAATAAAATGTACAAACAGATATATAGCTAGGCAAGGTTGCTGTGAGATGCAGATCAAAAAATGTTTTCATGCGAAAAAAACAATATATAACACAAGAGCTTTGGGGTGGAAGATGCAATCACACAAATGTGGACATGGCGGATGGAGAGGCAGGTTCACCCTGACCCGCCGGTTCCTGCTGGGGAGGGGCAATTTGAACGGGGTAGTTGTTGACTGGTGAACGAATAAACCCATCCTCGTCAAATTTCCCAGCCTCTGGCTCATCGGGATCACCGAACTCCTCGAAGCTGTCCTGGTCAACATCGCTGTAGGACGGAGGACGTTTTTCCATGCTGTCATTCAAACGAGGACTCTTCCTAGCACTGCTGCTATCTTCCTCACTGAAACACAAAAGTGAAAGTAACATTGCAGTGAAAACAATGAAACAATGGAACAAACACACCAAGCAGTGAAAGAATAAAACAATTCGAACAACAAATATGGAACCAGGTCTTAAATATTTGCCCCATGGTGATGCCATATGATGCCTCTTTCTGAACCATAGAGTGGATGCTGGGATGCCCCATCGACCCTTTAAAATGTTCACCTGTATATGGGCACGTACAAACAATTCTGTGAAATTATAGGCCTAACTGTACATTTTTTACCTTCACATGATAGAGTAGAAGTGATTTATCATATTTGAAACTGCTTGTTAACGAGTTAAACTAATGAATTTATCAATGTGTCAAATGGCATCAGAATGGATTGGAACAGGGCGTCAAATGAAACCAATATGGGGCAATTGTATCAACCCTCTGGGAGGCAAAGAATTAATATAAAGAAAAAAAAACATTCAGTTTTGGAGGCATGTAGTATCTTGCCGTTACATTAAAACAAATATTATTAGGACATTTTATTTTTTCGAGTTCAACTGCACCACATATAGGCCGAAATCCCGCCTTATCGTACCATCTACTTTCTCACAATGAGAATAAATCAGAACATGAAACTGACATAATGGTCGAAAAATTCATGTTGATACAATTTTCTTTGTTATTCCCTAGATTTTTATTAGATTCATTAAAAGACCAATTCAATTTCGTACATAAATTTGAGGTTGATTGAATTCAGTTAGCGGATTGGATAATTAGATCTTCCTGCGAGTACAAATCCAAATTTCTAAAAAAATCTAACATAGAACTACTTTTAAGCAACAAAGGCACCCTGCATGCAGTACAAACTGTGATTTGAAGCAGCCTTCAATATATTCACTTGCTATGATTAATCACAACATGCAAACATGACCTATTTTACATCCTGTGGTAAATTACAGCCAAACTACCTAGAAGAAGTTTCCAGCTGGGTTTATCTATTCTACTGGTTAATACATTATAAATTTGACAGTCAGTGAATTTCCAGCTAAGTGGGTCTACTACTGAACACATCTCCCAGCATGCATATCAGTCTGCTAAATCTATTTCCCAGGTTGACTCATTCATAGGAAGTGTCCAGCTTGGTCTATCTACTGGTAATTATCTTTTTCACCTCGACTTCATATTGGAAGTTTCTAGTTCGGTATTTGATGCATTTTCAGCTGGATTTTCTTCAGATTTATTTCTCAGATGGGCCTACCAACTGCAAGATACAGCTTCCATTTGACTCCCTTGATGGTAAGTTTTCAGCTTGACCTATCTGTGTTAACATATTTTAGTAAATACATTTTCAAGCTTCTCTTTATTGGTGGAGGTTTTCCAGCTTGGACAATCTACTGGTAAATACATTTTTCATATTCTCCTTTATATTGATGTGAAGGTATCCCGCTTGGCCTATCTACTGCTGCAGGGACCGCCGAGCCTCACTTTTTTAAACAGTACAGTTACAAGTCCTATCTAAGATGGCATCAGTCCAGCAGTTAACAGGGCCGATATAGAGTTCAGTCCCCCAGTTTCGAATGTGCTTTGAGGTGCCTGTGGCGAATACACTCCACAGTTTGACTATTTATTCCAGCTTTACATAAAGTCTGCCAAATATTCCCAGCTTGAACTTGAAGGTTTACAGCTTGTTCTATCTGCTAGTGAATATTTTTGCAGTATAATTATATCAATTATCCATCTTGGCCTACATTTTCCAGCTTGACCATGTTTTAGTAGATTTCTGGATTGACCTATGTACTGGTAAATATATTTTTCAGACCACTTCATCTTTGCATGCAGTGCCATAAACATAAATGAAACAAATCAATAGAACATGACAAGAACATGACAAGAACATAAATTTTTCAAACTGAAAAGATCATTAAATAGTTCAATACTATAAAGAGGTGCGCTGTTACTATCATGCAGGGTTCGGACACCTTGAAGCTTTCACTTTTGAAGGCCTTTTCAAGGTAATATTTCCTGTTTTCAAGGCATATACTTTCAGTGTCAATGAGCCAGGAGCCGCGAAGCACATTTGAAAGTGGGAGGCCTGAACTCTATACCGGCCATGTTAAATGTTGGACTGGTGCTATCTCAGATAGGACCTATAACATTGCAGTCCCAAAAAGTGTGTGTGTGTGTAAGGGGGGGGGGAGGGAGGGGCTAGACAACAATGTGCAAGAATTCCCATTTTCAAGGTATTCAGCACAATTTTCTATTTTTCAAAGCTTTTCAATGTTTTCAAGGTAGTGTACGAACCCTGCTCATGGCTTCCCCCACAAAGAAATATATTAAGTAAATGAGGAAATCAAAGTTTCTAACTTTGCAAATGTTTAAAACAGACAATTGGCATATTAGTAATATATGTAGCACATATATGAACACTAATGCACAACATGCATGATGCTGTATATATGAAAGTAGCGAAACGAAGAAAAAAAAAATGCATACAAAACAAAAATAAATTTAGTTCACAACACCAGGCAGATGAAATCCCATAGAATGGCAAGTTCTCATTCACAGTGGCTTCTAACGAAACATCCACTTCACAAATATGATAGATTGCTCAGATCCTTACAGTAATGTAGAAAGTTTTGTGGCATATTGCAGCATTAATTTTTTAGGTTTTGCCAGGCAGATTAATGTTAAGGCAGATTCAGTTCACCAGCTCACCCCATCAGGATAATTAGCAATCATTATATCATTAGGATAAAATAACCAGCATTTTAGTTATCATGGTGAACCACTTCTTCAAAGAGCTAATACACAGTGGAACCTGTTTAAACTGACCATGCTTGGGACTAGAATATACTGTCGATTTTGACAGGGTTCTGGTTTATCAAGGTTCAAATAACTTTACATTCAATTATTGGGACCATGAATGTGCCAGGATTCAGAGGTTGGTCAGTATTTAGAAGTTGGTCGGTTTACCCAGGTGTCGGTATTCACAGGTTTCACTGTACTCATTTAGAAAAGATACATCATACAACATTTAACAGCAGAGCAATTGGTGAGGAAAAGTATTAGTAATTATGGTACGACAATTACAATTGCTTTGAAAGTTTCAAAGCATATTCCTACAGCATATTCAATCATCATGCTTGAAAACATAATATGAAACTTCCAGCTGAAATGTTGCACCCTAGGCCACACCAATTTTATCTTTTGTTTCACGGGCGGATTTAAAAAAAAATAAATTTGGGGGGGGCCACTCGTTTGCGTCGACTCCTTCAGCTTTGGACATTATGAACAGGACGAGATGAACGAAACTAACCAAAATAAAATTGGTGTGACAAAATATGACCAGTTTTATATTTATTTTTGTCTTGGTCTTGAAAAAAAATAATAAAATCCGCCAGTGAAAAAAAAATTGGTGTGGCCTTATTGAAGAAGTTTGTAACCATGATAACTTTTCCTTTTCCCACATCTAACTACTGAAAGACTAGACTAAAGGAAGCCCTGAATCAGAATAATCATGCAAGCACACAGAGGCAGGGGGTTAGATTATGCTAATTTGGGAACACCCTCTATTCAGCACGGCAAAACATTTTAGGCAGGCAAATGCACCCAAATTAGTGGGAATATTCCAGGTCCCCAAATTCTGGCTGATGAGGACTCTTCATGAACACAACTGAACATTGATTCTCAATACAAGAAAAATATTTTAAAAAAACAAAAAGAATTTTTGTTCTTCAGAATTTTTTTTTTTTTTTGCTCTTTAATTCGGGCACAACCTAATTTGGGCACAACATTTAACGTTGTATCTAGGGTGTAATCTAAAGCCTCGAGAGGCAAACAATGAGTTCATGATTGAAATCAGATTGTAGATTCACAAACAGTAGTTTTGCTTCTTGCCCACATGTCAGTGTTACAGCCATGAAAACTATTACTTGATTTTATGTAATGTTATCTAATTATCCTAGCAAATTGTAAAGGTATGTTATTGAGATTGGGTCAAGGTCAATTTAATTCCCTGCAGAATCAGTATCACACTACAGACAGAGAGAGAGACATCCACGAAAGCCAGAGAGAATATCTGCATTTTTGACGGCAATTATCATAGACCCGGGTCGGAGCAAGAATGATGTGGGATACAGAAAAGCAGATGGTGTTCCTCGCAAGCAGTTTGTGTCTATACTGTACAGTGTGTAGTCTGTACAGGTGTCTATTAATGTACACTGAGCATACTGTACAGATTGTCGTGTCCATTTACTGGCGTGTCTATAATGTATACTGAGCATGTTGTGTCCATACTGTACAGTTTGTCATGTCCATACACTGAGCATGTTGTGTCCATACTGTACAGTTTGTCATGTCCATACACCGAGGCGTCTATAATGTATACTGAGCATGTGGTGTCCATACTGTACAGTTTGTCATGTCCATACACCGAGGCGTCTATAATGTACACTGAGCATGTTGTGTCCATACTGTACAGTTTGTCATGTCCATACACGGAGGTGTCTATAATGTACATTGAGCATGTGGTGTCCATACTGTACAGTTCGTCATGTCCATACACTGAGGTGTCTATAATGTACACTGAACAGGTCATCTCCATACAATGAGGTGTCTAATGTGTTGGGAGTAGGTCATCCCCATACACTTACAGTGTATCCTGAGCAGGTTGTGCCCATACTGTACAGTTTGTTGTGTTCATATACTCAGAGGTGTCTATAAAATGTACACTGACCAGGTTGAGCCCATACTGTACAGTTTGTTGTGTCCATATACTGAGGTGTTCCTATACTGAGGTGTCTATAATGTACACTGAGCAGGTTGTGTCCATACTGTACAGTTTGTTGTGTCAATATGCTGAGATGTCTATAATTTATACTGAGCAGGTGGTGTCCAAACTGTAGTTTGTCGTAGCCATACAGAGGTTTCAATAATGTACACCGAGCATGTGTTTATACTGTACAGTTTGTCGTGTCCATATACCGAGGTGTCTAATGTACACTGAGCATGTGTCCATTACAAATAATGTACATACACTGTCCACAATATGCAACATGTGTGTTGTGTCTTCAGTGTAGAGTGGGTCCAAAATGTATATTGAACTTTGTGTCCATATTTTACATGGAGTATTGTGTTTGTTATGTATACAGTCTCTACATGGGACACAGTTTTGTGTCCATATATTTTACACAGAGTGTGTTGTGATCATAATGCACATTAAGGTTAGTCCATAATACAGATTTCTTTAATGTACATGCACTGGGAGTGTGTTGGGTCAATAATATTTCCACTGTGTTCAATATATTCTGTCCATATTTAGCTGTTGATGCTGTTGACCGTATTATGAACATATATTCTTAAATGCGTGCAAAGCAAGGTGTGTCCAAATGTCACATCAAGCATATGACGTTGACGTAATCAAGCATTATATTTATAAAGGGCAGCAGTGTTCATATTTTATATGCGGTCTACACCCATTTGTCCATAAATATTGAACTCTGCACATTAGGTATAGCATCGAGTCCATGAGTGCATGACTGTTTGAAAATAGTTCAGAACAGGTCTATGGTGTATCATGCACGAGGGAGGGAATTTGGCTTAATGTCACACTCATGCACGAAAGATAATTCAGACAGAAGTCTTCCGAGGTACATATCTGTATACTCCTAAGGAAAGCTATAGCGTTGCTAGAGTATTAGTTGCCAGATCATTGCTGGAGTATCAGTTGCCAGATCATTGCTGGAGTATCAGTTGCCAGATCATTGCTGGAGTATCAGTTGCCAAATCATTGCTGGAATATCAGTTGCTAGATCATTGCTTGAGTATCAGTTGATCATTGCTGGAGTATCAGTTGCTAGATCATTGCTCATATCAGTTGCCAGATCATTGCTTGAGTATCAGTTGCCAGATCATTGCTGAAGTATCAGTTGCCAGATCATTGCTTGAGTATCAGTTGCCAGATCATTGCTGGAGTATCAGTTGCTAGATCATTGCTTGAGTATCAGTTGATCATTGCTGGAGTATCAGTTGCTAGATCATTGCTCATATCAGTTGCCAGATCATTGCTTGAGTATCAGTTGCCAGATCATTGCTGGAGTATCAGTTGCCAGATCATTGCTGGAGTATCAGTTGCTAGATCATTGCTCATATCAGTTGCCAGATCATTGCTGGAGTATCAGTTGCTAGATCATTGCTGGAGTATCGGTTGCTAGATCATTGCTTGAGTATCAGTTGCTAGATCATTGCTAGAGTATCAGTTGCTAGATCATTGCTCATATCAGTTGCCAGATCATTGCTTGAGTATCAGTTGCCAGATCATTGCTGGAGAATCAGTTGCCAGATCATTGCTGGAGTATCACTTGCCAGATCATTGCTGGAGTATCAGTTGCTAGATCATTGCTCATATCAGTTGCCAGATCATTGCGGGAGTATCAGTTGCTAGATCATTGCTGGAGTATCAGTTGCTAGATCATTGCTCATATCAGTTGCCAGATCATTGCTGGAGTATCAGTTGCTAGATCATTGCTTGAGTATCAGTTGCCAGATCATTGCTGGAGTATCAGTTGCCAGATCATTTCTGGAGTATCAGTTGCCAGATCATTGCTCGAGTATCAGTTGCCAGATCATTGCTCGAGTATCAGTTGCCAGATCATTGCTGGAGTATCAGTTGCCAGATCATTGCTGGAGTATCACTTGCCAGATCATTGCTGGAGTATCAGTTGCTAGATCATTGCTCATATCAGTTGCCAGATCATTGCTGGAGTATCAGTTGCTAGATCATTGCTGGAGTATCAGTTGTTAGATCATTGCTCATATCAGTTGCCAGATCATTGCTGGAGTATCAGTTGCTAGATCATTGCTTGAGTATCAGTTGCTAGATCATTGGTGGAGTATCAGTTGCCAGATCATTTCTGGAGTATCAGTTGCCAGATCATTGCTAGAGTATCAGTTGCTAGATCACTGCTCGAGTATCAGTTGCCAGATCATTGCTCATATCAGTTGCCAGATCATTGCGGGAGTATCAGTTGCTAGATCACTGCTTGAGTATCAGTTGCCAGATCATTGCTGGAGTGTCAGTTGCTAGATCATTGCTGGAGTGTCAGTTGCTAGATCACTGCTCGAGTATCAGTTGCCAGATCATTGCTCATATCAGTTGCCAGATCATTGCGGGAGTATCAGTTGCTAGATCACTGCTTGAGTATCAGTTGCTAGATCACTGCTTGAGTATCAGTTGCCAGATCATTGCTGGAGTGTCAGTTGCTAGATCATTGCTGGAGTGTCAGTTGCCAGATCATTGCTGGAGTATCAGTTGCTAGATCATTGCTCATATCAGCTGCCAGATCATTGCTCGAGTATCAGTCGGTGAATTGAAAGATATTGACAAGCTTCTGATGCAATGCATACTGCAACTTCCGCGTCCATTTTTTAAATTTACTAATTTCCACGAAGAAAAGCTAGCTGAGACTCAAGCACTGCCAAATGAATTCACTGTCTCTCTGTTTTAAGGAGAGTGATCACTCTTGTTCTCCATCACTCTCCCAACATTTTTTTCAGGAGAGCTTTTGATCACTCTCCTGAAAACTGGAATTCCTTTGTTACGTGATATTGGAAAGGGTGACCACTCTCAAGAAACAAAATCTCGCAAATTTTACGGACACGAGACTGAATACAATGAACCTTTACAGAAACGCTCTGGCTGAATGTTCCCCCAATTTTGTTCATGAGCCAATGAAAATACCAAATTTTTGTTTGAAAATTTGAACTGACCAATCAAGTGCTTTAAAACTGGAAGATATCCCATGATGCACGGCACTTCCTGTAATAATCCAGGATTGTAACTAAAAAGTGAAGAAGCAGGCAAGAACAAAAAACTCTACCTTATCATCAAGCCATCACCATTTTTCCCCCAATGCCAGATTAGTTCGGATTTGGAAATCCCTCGAGATTAAATGCAAATTTGGACAGGACAGAGAAGCATATTTAATAGCATGCATGAATGCAGAATGATACATTTCTACAGTAGTGTAAATCTGATGCAATCTACCCATCATACGAGTGTGAGAATGAAGATATTTGATGAAGAAAAAAAAATTGGAACAGTTTATTAACCCTGGTGGTTCATCGTACTGGAACTGTTGGTTATTGTACCCCTGTAAATATGGCTTCGGGTAGGACGCGGAATTATACGAGTCCGAATAAGCAGACGAATAGGCTGATGTATACGGTCTGGATGCGACTGATCGTGTAGGCAGCGGCTCTCTCGCGTCCAGATCATCTCTTTTTCTGCCACCTGAAGAATTAAGCATTGTATTCAGGAAGTTGGAATATAAGATGCCATTAGTAAAATAGAACAAAGTTAATATAATAGGACATTTTTTTTTTCAATACCTGAAATGGATAGAGGACTGAAATTGAATTTTAACATGAAGAGAGGGATTATGGAAATTGCAACGAAACTGATTTGTTTCTCGGCTTGAAAGATTGTGAGATGGTCAGTCGCCGTACAGATGAAATTAAGATGAATACGGTGTTAAATTTAATTCTTTGCTGATGGAAAGCCTACATAATTTAAAAAATTTCAATCGACAAAATTGAACATCACTGGAAAGGAAAACTTACCAAACACATGTTCACAGTTCCTCCGCAAGAATACGACCAAGGCACAGATAAGGATGACGATAACAAGGACAAAGACTATGGCTAACATCATGCCAATCAACCAGCCAGAGCCTGCTATCTCTGTGGCGCCTGAAAACGAAAATTAACATGAGTATGAATATGCAAACATTATTCGCCAGGTTTGAGACAAAGTCAAATAATCTCTGCCTTGAAAATTAAGTACATATTCTTTCTAAAATCTTTTTCTGCTCTATTTTATCTCAGGCTTATTTTCCTAAAGTTGGATTATTTTCATGTATAATTTGAAACCTCTTCGGTCTATTTAAGATTGGTTCTTTCTATTTCTTTGTTTGTAAATCTGATCTTCAGGCTTATCACACAATGTGTCTTCGATCCAAGGAACCAACCATGACAGGGGCTATGTCATACACTGAAGACAGTTGAAAAATGTAGTTGAAAAATGTAGTTGATTAATGTAAATTATCAAATAATTAAATCACCTTATTAAAATTCTTTTACCCCAATGTTATGTATAAAATTCAATCAGTTGTTTAATAAATTTGAAATATTCAAAATAAACAAAATGATGGATTATCTGCATAATTTGGTGGAAAATTTAACTTCCTGTGAATAAATTATTAGAGGAATTTCCATTGAGCGAATCTTCCTTCAACTGGCAAAAATAAGCTATGTTTTAAAGGTGAAATGCAAAGGTTTTCATATTCTCCATTTTATATTCTGCATGGGCCATTTAATGATGGAACTATCAGCCTATCTACTTCATATGGTTTTATTTGAAGTATTTTGTCTCCTGGTAGCCTTTGAAAAGTGCTTCGAAGTTGGTATCTCAAGCCCGGCCGATTTCAGAAATGGAATCCGCATCGCTTATCTGCCCTTGTTTGATGCTGTCATCAATACTTGTAACGTTCCGTCTCCAGGCGACTGGTCTGATGAGACGTCACAATCAAGGAAAGATAAGTGATGATGTTTGCAAATCTGAAATCAGCTAGGCTTGGGGTACCAACTTTTAAAATGATTCTAGCAGACAAGATAGTTCAAAGTAATAATCCAAGTGAAGTAGACATACTTGTATTTCTATCAAAATTCAACCTATAATAAATCCAAAACCAAGAATTTAAAAACATTCAACTGACATGATTTAAGGGATGTTCATATGTAACATCCTGATTTTCAGCATTTTTAACACCCAATCACACCCTCAGAGAGCTGTACTATACTGTCCTTCAAATTACAGCCTAACACATGTCAACATGATGAGAAATTTGGCACTTCATACTTCACGTGCTTCGCGTAGCTGTGAACACACTTCCTTTTCCGGGGACTTACCAACTCCCATAGTGGTGACCTCTTGTATAGCACTTGGAGTGGCTAGAGTACCGGTTGTGGCTACAACTCGGACCTCGTACACTGTACCCGTCTCCAGACCAGTCACGTTGGACCACTGATTAACAGATTCTTCAGGGGTTCTCTGCCATTCTGAGGCACCTGTAGAAAGGAGATAAGGACACAAAGTTCATTCACATAGGCAGCTACATTTGCATAGAGACCTTGCCAGTGTCCATTTTCCAAAGTTAAAGGTATAGCAAATGAATATTTCTAGTTTTAGCTCTCATGACATGACATCATGACTCGCTTGTTGAAGGTATAGCAAATGAATATTTCCGGTTTTAGCTCTCGCAAAAGGATATCATGACTTGCTTGTTGAAGGTATAGCAAATGAATATTTCCGGTTTTAGCTCTTGCGAACAAGGATATCATGACTTGCTTGTTGAAGGTATAGCAAATGAATATTTCTAGTTTTAGCTCTCATGACATGACATCATGACTCGCTTGTTGAAGGTATAGCAAATGAATATTTCCGGTTTTAGCTCTCGCAAAAGGATATCATGACTTGCTTGTTGAAGGTATAGCAAATGAATATTTCCGGTTTTAGCTCTCGCAAAAGGATATCATGACTTGCTTGTTGAAGGTATAGCAAATGAATATTTCTAGTTTTAGCTCTCATGACATGACATCATGACTCGCCTGTTGAAGGTATAGCAAATGAATATTTCCGGTTTTAGCTCTCGCAAAAGGATATCATGACTTGCTTGTTGAAGGTATAGCAAATGAATATTTCCGGTTTTAGCTCTCGCAAAAGGATATCATGACTTGCTTGTTGAAGGTATAGCAAATGAATATTTCCGGTTTTAGCTCTCGCAAAAGGATATCATGACTTGCTTGTTGAAGGTATAGCAAATGAATATTTCTAGTTTTAGCTCTCATGACATGACATCATGACTCGCTTGTTGAAGGTATAGCAAATGAATATTTCCGGTTTTAGCTCTCGCAAAAGGATATCATGACTTGCTTGTTGAAGGTATAGCAAATGAATATTTCCGGTTTTAGCTCTTGCGACACAACATCATGACTTGCTTGTTGAAGGTATAGCAAATGAATATTCCCGGTTTCAGCTCTCGTGACACGATGACATGACTTGCTTTGCTGAAGGTATAGCAAATGAACCTTTCTGATCACGTGAATGCACAACCGTCAAGGGTCCTATACCCAACTATTTATTCAGAGGATTTAATAAAACTGGGGGAATCTGCAATATATAATATCTTCACCACAATAACAAATTCTGTATTAGCAGAGATGGATTATCAAAATACAGAAACAATGCCTTGACACCCCAAAACTAGGGTGTCCAAAGGACTGCATATGCCGCTCCAGGACTACATACTATTAGGGGATCCATATAAAACAAGGCAAAAATCTAAAGAATCTAATCATGCTTTTGTCCGTCACTCCCATCATCTGGCATGATCATGCATCTCTTTTTAACACAATGCTGGTAGGCTGCAGGAACTTTTCTCATTTTGGGGGTACAAATATGGAAATCAGTTGATCACCAAGCTGTATTGAACTGGGGTGAAAACCTCAGTTAGACATAGGATATGCATAGCTGCTTGAAGTCCATACCACATCGTTTCATATTAGTCCCTGTTCGTCGTGATATAGCTGAAATATTGTTGAAAGCGACGTTAAATTCTATTCACTCACTCACTCACTCATATTAGTCCCATACAAGTCGTGTAAACGATGATATACTATAACCGTCCCTTACTGTAAAATACAGTATGGCATACAAATGAACAGCCGGAGATATTAACATCACCACACATTGCAATGACTTACCTTTCTTGCGGTATTCAACGAAGAATATGCTGCCAGCGTTTTCTCCGCTTGCAAGATAAGAATGCCACGTGACGTTCAGCATGTACTCTCCGATAAAGGCGAACGAAAACGTGGGAGCATTAGGAGCTGAAAATTAGAACAGAATATTCTAAGAAATCATCCAAGTTTGGGGGATTTGTGTTAATGGAAATGTTTCGCCAAACAGTGAAATAATCCAAGTTTTCTAGAAACACTATTAGTTTGATCCACGATTTGAGTGCAAACCAGTATCCTAGTTTCACAGACTGGTAGATGCAATATTGATAGGCAGACAAACATACAAGCTGTTTAATTTGATATTTATAATCCACAAAGAAGAGTAATAATCTGATATGTCTTTCAAGTAGATATAAGGAGGAAGCTCAAACAACACATAATGACAAAGTGGATTCGATAGAATCTTGAGTCACAAATGAGGTCAAATTCTGCAGGTATAGGCTGCAAACTGATATAGGCTTTTCCCTGGATTTGCAAAAACTAATAGAAAAGAGTAGCACTGGCAGAATGGTCATATTTTAATCATTTGCCATCATTCTTGCATGGTTTTAACCAGAAAAAGAAGACGAACAGATTGACCTTGATGATGACAATGCCAAGGCCAATTTTGGCCGAAGGGTAAATAGAAACTTGAAGACTGAATAATGAGATTTGAATGAATGCTCAATTTTGGGGGCAATAAAGAATGTCTGATAGAACATACGATGACCGAGTCATCCCACTCGCCAATTGTCTGAGTATTTATGGGTGGTTCTTGTCACAGTTCTATGTTTAAGATAGTAAACCATCAAACGATGTGAAGGTCGAATAAAAGTAAAATTTCAGCTGTATCCAACAATTATTTTTATTTTATTTTTGCGATCTTTTCTAAGAGTACACTGTTTCCTCTAATTATTCAGACGACAAAACTTAACTTCGTAACTTAACTTCAGAGAAATTCTGCAAACATTCCACAAATTTCACTAGCTATCTTCTGTTCTTGGGATAAATAACTCATCCATGCCACAGTACTTAGCCTAAGTTGACATAAAGATGGATTTTTTCTGCTTCTAAGTTTAAAAATGCTGTTCGAAAAATTAGAAGAAATAGGGTAGACAAGTACTTGAACTTTTGTATGGTGGCCCATAAGTGCCCTATCTTTCTGAATCTTCTTTTTTACCTTCCTCAAATTCAGTGGTTGTTTGTCAACGAAATGTGACAAATACGCATTGAAACAGTGAGTTGGTGTGAAGCTTAATTTATACAAACCCTGAGCTATTTTCAAGTACTAGAAAGTGCATATACATGTAAGTTTAATAATATAATCACTGAGGCTGTGGTATGTCACAGTGCTCAGATATGATCACAACCGATCACCCTATAGATCCACATGATTTATTTGCCAATTTCACATGTGGGAAAAATCATGAGAATAAATAAAATACGAAGCTACACATCTGAAAACCCCTCAGCTCAGGGCACCAGCCATTCATAATGTATTCAGTTTGAATCGTATTACTCTGAAGACGTCAGAACACCAAGCAGTCAATTAGTGACAAGTATACAGATTATCAAAAATTTGGCAATTAAAAATGGCCCCTAAGGTTTCCATCCAATCAGAGAAACCAGCTGTCATTACTTGTCTCTTGATGTATCAATGATGTTTACCAAGTAATATACTGAACACTTGAACAGTACCAGAGGAATAGATTTTGCAAAAATCAAAGATGGCAATCAAGTTCTTCATCTAATCAGAGAAACTGGTTGTCATCAATTGTAAGTTTCTTGATGTATTAATGATTTATGTTTTAATATGAAGCACTAAAACGGTATCAGAGATAGAGATTAGTGATTTTGCAAAAATAAAAATGGTCGCCCATCCTTACCGCCACTCAGAGGAACTGATGTGATTATTCATTGCAAATCTCTTGATACATCGATGCTGTATACCAAGTTTCATAAAGAATACAAAAATGGTATCAGATATATATCATTAAAGATTTTGCATAAATTAAAGATGGCCACCAAGGTTTCCACCCAATCAGTGAAACAGGTTTGGTCATTCCTTTGAAGTTTCTTGATATATTGACGATCCTGACGAAGTTTCACACTGAACAGCGAAATGGTATCCGAGATACACAAGATCAATGGTTTCGCATAAATTGACGAAGGCCACCAAACTGTCCAGATTCAATAGAGATCCAGGGCATGAGCATATGGATGTGCACTGCAAGTTTGGTGTGCCTAGGGTAAGTCGTTCTAAAGATATCTTGGTATTGAGAAAGTTGTGATGATTTCGCATAAATTAAAGAAGGCTGCCAAAGTTTCCACCCAATCGGGTCCAGATTCAACAGGGTTCTGAGTCACGAGCTAATATGGATTCGCACTGCAAGTTTGGTGTGCCTAGTTCTAGTCGTTATAAAGATATCTTGGTAACGAGAAAGCTGCGACGGACAGACTGACGGCTGTATATGACGACAATACATTATACCCAATGTGGCCGAGGGGTAAAAATTAATTTGACAATTTCCAATCAATTTTAACTTTACTCAACATGCTCAGGGATATCACTTTAATATTCAGGAAAGTTCATGAGTTTTCACACCTTGTTAATATTTCTAATGATGGTATATAAGAAAATTTGTAAGAATGTTATTTTTAAACAGGGTTAATAGTTTGGCCTGTTTAGCCATAACCCACCATATTAAGAGTGATTCACCCATGACAAATACCACCCAATAACTATAGCCAGACTGCATGTGGGTCCACTGGTACATGAGATGGCCATTTAAACAACATTTTTGCTGATACTGTAGCTAATAATGTTATGGGGAAACCTTCAGAAAGTTCTCAATTTAGGGATACAACAGTGCCACCTGTACTTCATGACTCTTCGACTTACCGCCCTGTTTAGTGGTGGTCACTTCAATGAAGTAATCCTCTCCTCGTCCCTTCTCCGTTCTCGCCCATAGATGAACTCTGTACTTTTGAGAGGGCCGAAGTCCACTCAGAGAGGTTCTCACAATCCTCGGGTCTGTGATCTGAGGTTCTCGATCCTGCATTTTACCAAGGTCAAGGCCGAACACTGAGAAAATCAATGGGACACATTTGGGGAATAAAAAAACGACACAGATTGGTCTCCTCTCAAAATTATTCGAAAATAAATGTGATAAATGTGTGGGGAAATCTGTATCTTTGTAAAATTCTTTACAAATATCAGGCGATATCTGGGTTGACAAGACAACTGTCCACATATCACATAACTCACAGCCCCCCAAAAAAAAACATCTGCCATATACACTTAAGATCACAAAAGAAAAGCCTGTAACATTCGTCTAGATCTCGCCCCACTCAACTAAACTACAGACCACACAATATCTGACGGCTCCCAACATTCTTACCGATAAATATTACATGTATACAGACAATAAACATACGGATGATTACCTGTCTGATACGCAATATCGTATCCCAGAATGATTCCGTTCCTGTCCGAGGTCTCGGGTTCCTGCCAGTCCAAAAGAAAGTGATTGGGGCCGGCACTTATAGCACGGAACTCTTTCACAGGTCCAGGAACTGTTACAGAAGACAGGAACGATAATAGTAAACGATCTGTTTGGATTAGATTAGGGTGAATACTCTAATAATTCAGCCGCAGGAAGTGAAAGTTCCCACCATAACATCAGGGCGTGATCAAAATTCATTAGAACAGAAAGTTGATAAAATGGTCCAAAATCAGGCTGATAGTTCAGTATTTCTTCATCATTTTAAGTGGTTAGATGACAAACAAATGCACTGGAATGACGAATACATTTTGTCCACAAAATCGGAGGTGATTGAATTTTAATATCGTGATTGAATTATTAGAGAATTTTAACACATGCGAACATGCTTCAACTGAAACTGTGATATCTACAAATATATGAACACCTGTGAGAGTTGGACATATGAGCATTGATTTGTATGAGGTACCTTCAGTCCTGGTCAACAATTTCATTACAGCGAGGGAGAGAGCGAGTGATTTAACGTTATTTTCAACTATATTTCAGTCATATCACGACGTTGGGTCCTATTAACTTTTCACAACCAGGAACCCCACGGGTAGGGTTTTATTCCTTTTTACACCCGGTAACCCCACATGACAGTTGTCCGAGGAGCTGAAACCTATTCTTACTATGACCTGGGGTGTACACTACCACATCCCGGCCAGGTCAACCCCGGGAGCCCCATGTGGCCAGTTTCATCACAACCATATTTTACAAAATACTACAATGTTGACCACACAAGGTGGTGATCTGAGCTGCTGTTTAATACAGTTTTTGCCATCCATGTTGCAAGACCATCATTTGAACCTCCGGTGAGAACTTCAAAGAAGTTGTTCATATTCAGATGAACCAATGTAATTATAAAAAATCACCAGGTACTGTACATTGCGTATAAGGAAAGCCGGTCCCTCTCCCCAGAGCTTGCTTTGCAAGGTACTGGGATTCTTCAATGTTACGTTATTTCCTAGTTGTCCATCAAGTGGTAAACGATATATGGCCCAGACAAGGATTTATTGACTGACTGGATAAAGGATCACAACTCTTTGAAAAATCATTGAAACATGTAAAAGAAACCTGCCAGTTCACATGTGCAAGGTACTAAGCATTGTCCACGTCAGTTTTGAAGTTGTCCTTCGAAATGCATAAAAATAAAAGACAGTGCACATAGACAAGCATCTTTCATATGAGCTTTGGAGTTGTTCATCAAATAGCAACTGAGATATAGAACAGACAAAATATTATCGACTAACATAGATGTGGATTAGGGATCTTCTTGAAATTGGGAGCGAGAGAGAATTAAGGTTTGACGTCGCGTCTTGAAATTGGGGCATGCTAGGAACTGGCATAAGGCATTCCAAATGGAATGGTATGGTGCACCCAGCTGGAACTCCTGGACATATTTTTTCAAACTCAGCAGAGAGTGGATGGCATATGGCATGCCATAAAATGGCACGGAAGGAATAGCATATGCCATTCCAATTTGAACTCCTCTCGATGACCAGAACACTACTCTGGGAATGGTGTATCCTATTTGGATCACCAGCATATGCCATTCCTATCTAGGAACTCATGCCCTAATTTCAAGCTACTCCCTTACACGAGATGTAACAGCTATTATCTCAGTTGAATTTATCACCCATATAGAGTCTTAAAATGTTTTCAGGCCGGAGAGTGAGGACCAAACAATTCAATAACCCCCCCCACCCAGCCAAGGCTCTGCAAATGTTTACACCAGGCCAGCTTTAGCCATGGTCATGTATTATTTATTTGGACATGTGAATATGTTGACATGTTGGAGGGGTTTATAAGAATGTCCAGTGTTCATTTCTACACCAGGGCTCGTACCTCCTTCCTTAGTCTGGAAAGAAATGATGGAACTGGGTGGACCGATGTAAAAGTTGTTCCACACAACAACTTGAGCTTCGATGAAGGAGAAAGGGAACAGGTTGGTAAGTTGGACACAGACTTGGCCAGTTGGACAGAACTCGCGGGAGCTGTTCCACGTAGTATGGAGTACCGCTTGCTCACGAAATGTGTTGAACTTCGCATTCTGCTTCCAGTATTGAACCTGAAAAAACAGAGAATGATTCAACGTACAGTAAAGATGATGAGAAACAACAGAAACATTTAGGAATTTATAAAACGCTGTTAAAGCCTGAAAATCAAACTTATCACCATGGTTTCTATTAAAATATGACAATGGAACGTACTTATTTTTTCTGATAGGGGGCCCCGGGATGGAAATGTACTGTTTCAAGTGTTTTCAAGTTTTAAAAGAATTTGAATTTGCCCTCATGCTACATATTCCACAAAATGTATTTAACCCTTGTCCTGTCGACAACGTATATACACGTTCCTCGACTGTCAAGTTCCCATTATCGACTCCGGATATATACGTTCCGAGAAACCATCGGACGTTTGATTGTTTTTTCGAAACAATTGGGGCCACGTGCGGAAAAATCAAACCAGGCACGGCTTACTCCAACTAAAACGTATTATTTCATTAATTATTTAACGTGAGTTCGGTGTTTATTACTAAAAAAGACGCTTAGTTATGTGAAGATTGTCTACAAATGTAAAACAGAGCGTCATTTATTCGGAAAAGTTTGCTGAAACGCGTGAAAACGCACCTTGTTTACAAGTTTCTGCAAAGAAATCCCGAAAGCCCCTTCACACGTTAAAGATATGAAACTGAAGGGCAACAACTCTGCTTCCATTTCCGCACAATCTTTTGTGTGTCAAGTTGTATGAATGCATCGATTTTATTGGATAAAAATGCCATTCACTCCGAATCTGTAATGACCTCCCGCGAAAATACTGATCACCTGACGTAAATCCGACTTCCTGATTGGCCGTACTGTTTATATCGGTCAGTGCGCGTGCGCATTGGACTGAATCAGGCGGAGAAGGAAATGTTTTTGAACTCAATGGCGAAGATGAGTTCGCCAAACGTCCTGTAAACAACGGGATATTGACCTGTTTACGTGGAAGATTCAATAAATTTTCGATATTCATTATGCGAAGAGTAACCAGGAATACGTATCATGACATCTACAAGATTTTAGATGGTTTATTTATTCGGGATGAAGCAGGAAAAGACCGTCTATCGGTAGCAATCAGGACGTGATAAAATTACACGCGTGAGTTTTCAGAACATTATTTTTGCCAAATTATGAGTCCTAAATATTTCTGATTCTGTACAATGCCAAATATTTTCTGAATGTATGTTCAGTGGTTCAAAACGATGTATCATTCATCAAATACCATCCATTACTTCAATTTATTTATCGAATCCAACGACTTGACAGCCGCCGGTTTTTAGTCAATTCAGCTCTGCTTGACAGCATGGCACACAGAAGTCGACCAGCTATAGGACTGGCCGACAGGACTAGGGTTAAGATACGAGAAAAGGTTGCGAGATGCCTGCTTACCCTGTAGCCCTTGAATGCTCCATTGACCAGACGTAGATTCTGTTCTGTCATGTGAATGGGATCCCACATCAGCGTGGCTGTTGTGGCAGTGATTTCGTATGACGGATCTGTCACGAGAGCCAAACCAAGCGGAGTAATATCTGGCTCTGAAGTGAACAAAAAGACAAGAGATTTGCTAAAAAAATAGGATGAGAGAAAATATGAGAATATTACATAAAGGTCAAAGGTCAAATAAAGAAGATGTGTGATTCTGGTTACAATGTGAAAGAAATTAGGGTTGGTAGGTAGTTAGGCACTAACTGTTTAGTTTTACTTTTGGTTTCTCGGAAAAATGTTCTGGCTGAAAATAAATCTTATTATTTCACATGTTTAACAACTCACTGTGTCCATTAGACCATCTGTGATTATTTTCTGTGCATCTTTTCCCAAATTTCTAAGACATTTAGTTATATTTTGATATTTTGTAAGGCTTCCTGGTAAATCTAGGGACAGTCAGTTAATCAGAACCATACAACTTCTTTTACTTGGCCTAAATTCATTTCAGGTGACAAAAATGCCCGATGTGATCTGATTTACATTTAAATGAGCCATCATGGCTGCCAGTTTAGATTTTGAAGCATGAAAATTCTCTGTGCAAGTCTCATTCAATTAACAACAACATGTAGTCTGGTGATCACTTGGCAAAAACAATTCCAACTGGCTAGAACAAAGCATAAGGGACAAGGAGGATGTCTTTTTCACTTTAAGGTCAAATTTGTGACCCAAAAGTTCATAAAACATGGATTGGTACAAACTGTTAACTTAAAATTTGTACACACAGGGTAAGGAATAACCTTACTGTTTTGGGGTCAATGGGTCAATTTAAAATGAATGAAATGAGAGTGTATTTGTTTTTGCCGAACTTATATCAGTAAGGAGTTGCGGAGGCTGGGGATAGATTGCTATTATTCAACTAAACATAGAAATATTGCGGAGGCTGGGGATAGATTGCTATTATTCAACTAAACATAGAAATATTTTGTATAATTTGAATGAATTATGTTTTTATGGTTAAAATTAGCTGAATTTCACAATAAAATGCGACCAGATCCCTCGATTATCAAAGGCACTATTTCGTAGTCGGCTCACTGCGTGGTCATCATATGCTCCCCACCGTTGGGGATTTGTGCGCTCTATGTGAGAGGCTCGTTCCGCCAATACGGAAATAGCCGTGCGTGAGATTGAAGCGCTATCAGAAAATGTAACAAAATCCAAGATGGCTGCTCTGGTGACATCACAGTGATGTCTCATTCTATGTAAGCGATTTTGTGGACCATTTTTTAGATCGATTTTTTTTAATGCAATTTTCTCCATTGAACAGTCAGGTTATCAACTTACAGAAGTTATAAAACTACAACCTCAGGCTACAACTTATTGTATCAAATTCAACATTGTTCTTCTAATTATTCAGACAGGAAAACTTAACTTTAGGCAACTGTGGAGAGAAATTCTGCTAACATTTAACCAATTTTATTTGCTGTTCTTTTACTTCTTGGGATATTTAACATATCCATGCCATAGTATTTAGGCTCAGTTGATATAAAGATGGAATTTTTCTGCTTCTAATTCTAAAAATGCTGTTCGAAAAATCAGAAGAAATAGGGTAGTACATTTCATCACTTTATGTTATCCTACATGAACATGATCATTTCCCTTAAAAAACGAGACATTTACCTTCCTCTCCACTGTAGCCAGTGTAAGTGATTGTGTTATCCCTGGCATCTCCTCTTGTGTTATGGGCCTTCACTTGTATATCGTATGGCTGGTATGGCTGCGTTATCTGCAGATCAATAACTCGCCTAGTCTGTTTAAAGTCAGCAATCGTATTAGTTTCCCAGGCACTCTGTGGGCTTCCCTGAGGCTTGTACAGGAGCAGGTAGACAAATCCTTGTCCGTTATGCTGAATTTTGGGCATTTCCTGTGGAGAAGGAATAAAGAGCTAATTGAACACTTTCTGCGGGTGGCATCACTTTCATCATCGTCTGAAGATGGTTTTCAGATGGTCGATAGGGAGGAAGGAAGGAGGAGGGGCAGAGGGCATCCAGCATGTCCTTGATATAAAGTGACACATGTTGGAAGGTCAAGTTGATCATGTCTAGTAACAGCAACAGTCTCCCCATAAAAACTCAGATGTACGGTATTGTACAAACAAGTCATGACCATGAAGGGAGGGACGAGTTTGAGAGTGCCTTCCTTGAGCACAAGTAGAGTCCACACAACACCATACAAACTAATTAGAATAAATTAACTTATTTAAAATACACTTGGAGACAGGAATGCTGAATAACTGTTAATATATTATATTGTAACAATTTCTGCTTCAATTACACTGAATGTCATTTTGGCAGGTGGCATCAGTACACAATTAATTACTTCCGGGTCGGTGCCCACGATCTACATTGTTTAGAAATTTGAGAGCAGATCCTTATGGATTTTATGAGCTGCGATTTTTCAGCATTTCTGATACATTTGATATTTCAACTTGCAGATGAGTCTTCAAACTGTACTTCCTGGTGTTGATTTGGGCCACTTTGAAAAAGCATGGTGGATGAAGACATGATCAGTGAAGGGTGAGAAGGCTCCCTGTTTACAAATCGAATGACATTCTGTAGCACCAATCAGCTGTCAGTGGCGGTAATTTGAAATTTCCATGGTCAACATCTGTCAAGATTTCCACTGGTAATGTCCCACAAGGTAAATATTGACATGCCAGGTGGATTTATGCATTGTGAATTTTCTGGATTTTTGCCGATTTTTAACGCTAATACATAACAAGTAACAGAATTAATTGTGTACTGATGCCAGGTCGCCAGCACTTTGGGTCATGCAGGAGTTAATTGTTTAGACACCTGTCTGCAAATACCTGTCCAATATGAAGGGACAACTATCCAATAAATTATAATATAACAAGCTGAGTAGCTAGCAGGGCCTCCGCCAAGTAGCCTGTTTGAGAACGAACAGCATATATGCTTCCACTATCCCCTTAAATATAACTTGGAAAGTGGATATGTGTGTAACTGATGTGAAATTTGAAGTCGATTGGAAAGAGACGTTTATCTGGAATTGTTGAGACAAGTTGAGGTTTGGGAAGCAGTAATGGGTAGTGTAACACTGGAAAGTAAGTCTGCAGTTGTATATAGATTTGTGGATGGTGAGGTTTATAAATCGATGGGTGGAAGAGATCAAGATATCGCGTTCACAACACAGATGGGTACAATATGGGTGAGTGGAATCCAAGATGGTCAATGGCAGCTATCTTGGATTTATACTACTCAATGAAAATCAATACCAATGGCCATCTAACTGATGTGAAGCACCTTCGAGTTTGAGTGAGTGAGTGAGTGAATAGGGTTTAACGTCGCTTTCAACATTTTTTCAGCTATATCACGACGGGGAAGGGAAGGGAGGGGAGGGGGAGGGACAGGGGCACCTACTTGTAACAGAGCAGATCTAATGCTGCCATTTTATAGTGCTGTCCCACTGAAATATCATGCCGTAGGCAGACACGACACCCCACTCAGTCACATTATACTGACACCGAGCGAACCAGTCCTTGTTCTATCCTCTTAATGCTGAGCGTAAGCGAGGGAGCAACAAGTTCCATTTTTCAAGTCTTAGGTATGACCCGGCCTGGGATCGAACCCAGTACCTACCGCTTACGAGGCCGACGCTCTAACCATTAGACCACCGCAGTGCGGTCCCTTCGAGTTTGAAGTCGATTGGTTGAATTGTTCTTGAGATATCATGTTCACAAGATGTGAGACGGATGGATTCCAATATGGTCAATGGCAGCCATCTTGGATTACGTACCTCAGTGAAAATTAATACCAATGGCCATCTAACTGATGTAAAGAACCTTCCCAAGTTTGAAGTCGATTGGTCAGTTTGTTCTCGTGATATCGCGTTTACAAGATGTGGGATGGATGGAGGGTGCACTCCAGGGATTCTTCCATTCGGCATGGAATAGACTATGGGTCCGTTTTTCGGCCACCAATTGTCATAAAATCTTCAGCCCAAATCACTTATTTGTATATATTTTCTGAAAGAGCATGATTAAGCTATTATTTTAAGATATAGCACTGCCATGTTATAGAAAAATGAATCTCGAACATTCTCTTCCAAGCTTGCTTCATTTTTCCTAGAAAACCCCTTAAAATGTCGAAAAATGGTCAAATTCGGCTCAATTTCCAGAAAACTCTGTAAGAGCGATTTCAATTAAACTTCTTACTCATGTTCCCTGGTCCGGTCTCAACTTAAAAAGGCCAAAAAAAAAACGTGGGGGTCAACCTGCCCATTGTTTGTCTGATTTTCTTTCCGTAAATAAGTAATGATTTTTAGGCACACCCAAGGGGCATAACTGAGGCAGGACAAAATTTACTTCATGATCCCGATCAGCGTGTAGGCGAAGCCAGCCATCGATCTGTACGTGCTCGTTTGCAGCATTGATAATGCTGAATAGGATGGTATTGTAGAATAAGCTATTAAGACAAGAAGAATTATGATGTAGCAGAACACGAGCAGTCTATCGTATTATGAAATAATTACTTTCATAAAGTAACTACGGCCATTACTACGAAACTGTGGAGGCCCACCGTAATCCAATATGTTCAATGGCAGCCATCTTAGATTACGTACCTCAGTAAAAATCAATACTAATGGCCGACAAACTAATGTGCAGCACCTCAAGTTTGAAGTCGATTGGTCGAATTGTTCTCGAGATATCACGTTCACAAGATATGGGACGGACGGAATCCAATATGGTCAATGGTAGCCATCTTGGATTACGTACCTCAGCGAAAATCAATACCAATGGCCGTCTAACTGATGTGAAGAACCTTCCCAAGTTTGAAGTCGATTGGTCGAATTGTTCTCGAAATATCGCATTTACAAGATGTGGGACGGATGGAATCCAATATGGTCAATGGCAGCCATCTTGGATTATGTACCTCAGTGAAAATCAATACCAATGGCCGTCTAACTGATGTGAAGCACCTTCCCAAGGTCCAAGAGAGGGAACTTGTTATACCAAATAATCAAGTTGAAAAAAAGTTAGATTTTCTACAAACAATAACATGGGCTTGGAATCAATTATTATTTTTAGCTCTGTTTATTTTTTTTCTACAAATTCCTTATATTACCAGTGGACTAGATTGGATAAAGAACATTCTTTTCTATCACACAACTTTTTAATTTATGTCCAAATTTACTCTCGCCATTACATTTCTCAAGTTTAACATTGACCAACAGAAAACTTTTCAAAATTTTATTTCGGTATTTCATTATAAATATGTATGATACGTAAGAACTAAATAAAACAGAAATTGTTTGTTAAGGGAGTAGAGGACGTTCATTTCTAGAGGTTGAATTTTTTTTTAAATTTCAGAATTTTTTCATCAGGTGAGGAGAAGATGATCCATGGAAAAAAAATAGGGGGTCACCATACTCGTTAAAAAAATATGGTAGCCAAAAGCATGTATACCACTTAAAAGCCATAACACTGAATACATAGGGAAATTTGGATTTTTTCTTCTTTGATGCTCAATAAATCAAACTTCCCAAGGTCAAATTTTCCCCATTTTGCTATATAATACTAAACACATATAGTGCTGGTTAAATATGTAATAAAAACAGGGGGACACCATACTTTCTTAGAAAATATTAGCGGTATAACAGATAAACTGAGCCTTTTCAGTCCTATTTCCAGGAGGGGGTGGGGAGTCGGGGTGGGTGTGGAGAATATTATTGAAGTTCCAATTATTAGCCATTCAGAAGTTTTCTTTTTGTTGAAAGTGAATAGGAGTGAATTTGGGGGTATTCCGGAGGAATAATTTTTAACCTATGGAGCACTTTGCACCCTCCAACCGTTGAATTTGAAATGCCAATTTTTTGGTCCATCCCATCACACTATCGACCCACCAGTAGAACCCATACATGGTTGTTTTGTGTCTTTTGTTGATTTTTATTCCATTTTGAGATGTCTGCGTACTTTTGTTAGGAAATTCAGCTTGTTTCGAAAAATATGACAAATCACCATGTTGTAGCCCCATAAGAGCAGGGAAATGAACGTCCTCTACTCCCTTAATATCTTAGGGTAGGGTAGTAAAAATATCCAAAAACTCAATATCAGCTTGTGAGTGGGCCATAAAAACTTGGGAAAACTCAATTTGAGAATAAAAAAATACTCAATACTTTGTATTGGGTAGTAAAAATTTGGACTTCTATCCATGAATATGTGGAATAGAATGACTTAATAGCAAAATTTAAGGAAAATGTTGTCCTTCATTTAAGGCGACATGAAATTCAAAACTAACGGTTTCGATACTTCTGGGCACCCCCGCCCGTTATTTCATATTGTCTTTCTGAAATGAAATAAAATAATGTCATCAACCTAATAGTAATTACTATGAAGGAATATATTGTAGGTGATACGGCATGTGTGTGTGAAAAAACAATGTACACTGCATCTCATATCACATGAGGCTGAGAAGCTGTGTATAGAAAAAAGTTCTATGGCGTGGGAAAATACTCCCGAGGGTAGTGCATACATTGAATAAATGTAGCATCATGTAAGCTCTCAGAATATATGGGAATTGTGGGGTTCCATCCAATGATAAATCTTTGGACCAGGCTTTCTGGTATCAGGAAGCCTTAAAAAGTCACAATGAAACATGCAAAAAAGGGTTCCCGATGGGCATAGATAACAGTTCACAAGCTGAGCCATTAAAAAATAAAAAATAATTAAAAATCATAAAATCATCAAAGCCATCTGAAAATCTGAATCTGAAGCTCTCACCAAGTTTGGTCAGGCCCGACTTGATAGATCTGCAGATATTCAGCGGACAAGAACACATGTTGATGGATAGACGACCGGATGTCCGTCCGTCCGTCCGGATGTACGTACATGGCAACGACAAGATCCCACAGCCCTATGGGTTGTGGGGTAAAAAGTTGATATTTCTTCACATAAATAGGTGGTGCACATGTTCGAAGCATGTGTAGAAAGTTCACAAAGTTTGAAGATCCAGTCAAAACTACGACCAGTTAATTATAGCCAAAGCTACATTTAAATTGATGGCGTAAATAGACCAAAACATCATAAATTTGACAAAAAATATTTCCTCTCATAAATTGCAGGTGTACATCTTTGCAGCATGTTTAAGAAGTCTTCAAAGTTTCAGGAACATCTAGTTAGATGTCTAGCACTAGTTGATTATACAATTTAAGTGTGGCAGATGGACGGATGGACAGAATACACTCTCATATTAACTCTTTCCCCCATAGACTTGTGGGGAATTTTCTCTCTCTGACCCATAACAGATTTGTAATGGCATAGGTCTTTAACCCATGGACTGATTTCAATTTTCATATGTTTCCAGCGATGTAAAATATCCCGTTTTATGTCCCATGTCATGTGGAAAAATATTTACCAATGGTCTCCCACAGGCCCATTCTACGTAATTTGTTCACGTTTTATATCAATATCAGCAACGTTTAATCTAAAAATAAGTAATCTTGCGAGAAAATGTGTTGTGTCTGCTTTCCGTCTGTTGGAAATCACGAAAAAGGCGAAGAAATTGTCGTATTTTAGCTACGTTTTGCAGCGTTCTGTTGTTGTTGTTCCGCTGCAATTCCTACGTTATCGTATACCATTGTAAAGCTTATTTTCCGTACATTCGGGATTTCGCAGTTACATCATGAGATGGCAGGTATAGAACGAGCTATAGCTGAAAAAGTCCCATGTACTTCCCTAAAGGAGAACGAAGGCTGGTAACAAGGTGAAGTAAAACAGCATCACTGATTGGCCCAAGGTTGAGCGACCTTGAGCGACCTTTTCAGAGGCCCGGCGTGATTGGAGCAGTCGGTTTATTTGCGCGTGGTCGCCATGGCCACGGGTCCACGAAACACAGTGCGGTCAAAGAATGGCGGATAAATTTTAAAACGGGAGATCAACAGGTCCCGGGAAATGTTTATAATAAACTCAGATGGGCAGATTTGACGAGTTAGTCATCAAGGTTAGATACTTTGGTAGTTTATGCTCGCGTTACGTGAAATATTCAGGAATTTGGAAGCAGGTTTTACAATTTTTTTAACGTTTCTCTTGAATCACACCAAACACATTTGGTGTCTAATCGCGCATTTTCCATCGATTATTTCTGTTCCTCTCCCGATTTCATTTTACCCTTTCTACAAAACATACCAACAGTCTATACAGTCAGATTTATTTAAATTTTGGCTTTCTGAAAATGTATAGTTTCAATTAGGTTTTACTCAAAGTAAACGCAAAAAATTGCAAAAGTAATCCATCACATGAAAACTCAGTGACACGTCAAAATCCGTCTTCATGGGTTAGGCGAACATCCGTCAAAACACGCTTACATGGGGATCGACACAATCCGTCAAAACCCGCTTATATGGGGGAAAGAGTTAAAGAGAATTAAATTTCTAACGAATGGTCTCACAACCCATACTTTTTTGATGCTAAATTGTTGTACATGTAAGGGATTATATTCGACATTTGATGGTGGTTTACTGTTTTTTTTTTTGTAATGGTCGAACGGAACCCTCCATTACCATGCCTGTTTGGAAACGGCGAAGTCCATATCCTGCTGACCCATGACATTGGGATCTGATGAAAGCTCGTGTGAAACACGGGCAAAGAGCATTTCCCCAGATAATTTTGTAACCCATAATTTGGTACTCACAGGGCTTTAGATCTCCCCAATTTGGCCACACCCCTTATTATGGGTGGCAAATTTTTTTTTGGATGAGACAGAGGGTGGGGCACACACCCCTGGAGGATGAGCAATCACGAATCATCCCTGAATGATTTGGGGTAGCCGTTTTAGTCTTTGTAGTAGACAAATAAACAAGACTAACTAGTTTATTTCAACATATATCACATCTTATATTGAATGATAAACCAAAGCTTTCGTAGACACATCATCCCTGGTAGAAGTGCCTCGGAGAAGGGATTTCTTCACCAATGTGCGAAACCCAGTGTGAGGCAACACCAACTTTATTTTGCATTTCATGGACCCACCGACATTAAAAAATCGAATAAAAATTAAATTTCAAATTGCCACTTTTATATTTCCTATGAAAGTTTGAACATAAAGACTTTAACCCTCTTTTTATTTCTGATTGTATGAATTAGGCTGTTGTACTCTATCTGAAACAATGCCAGCAAATAAAAATGCCAAACAACAAAAAATAAATACCTTTCACTATAATTTTTCACTGTAAGTCACTGAATCGTTGTTGCTGTAAAATGCTGCTAATATTACTTAGGCAATAAGGACATTCAATGTAAATCAGGAACCTTCAATGGCTGTGTGATCTATCACTCTGTCACGGTACCCATATTTCGACAGTGATGCAGTATGTCAGAGCTAGGAAATGGAGGGTGTTTCAACAACTCAGCCGATACAGCATGGTTTAAGTTGAAGCATGAAGCTGTTGGAACAAGTGCAAAATTCATTAAATTGTTCTGGAAGACGACCACAGCCACAACAAAATGATGACAATGTTAGATTTGGAGTGTATGTTGGCAGTTAACATGTGACTTAACATACAGTTTTTGACCTTGAGAAAACAGGTCAACATCAGTCATATTCAAAGAGTTCAGGTCCATCATCAGATGCATATATGTGGTATCAATTTAGAATGCCTAGCTATATTCCATGTTATATCATAATATAAAGTATATAACCTAGAGAAAATAGGTTCAGTCAAATGGGATAGGCTTGTAGTCCGTCACTAATTGCACAAGTATGATGAATTTGGACAGCTCATCTTCACTCCTTTAAAATTTATTGCTTGTGCTAAATTTGACCTCGATAAAACAGGTGAAGGTCAGTCAATTTCATTAATTAGGCTTCTGATCCATCCAGGGTCCGAAATAGAAAACTTTTGATGACCTGCTGTTTTTTTTTTCTTCAGAGAAAAATCGCAGGTCAAATTGAACATCACCTGCTATTTTTATAATTGGACAGCTATTGTTTTCAACCTGTGCAAATTCAGACGAAAATAGTTAATTTAACACCATACAGTATTAGGATCATTCATTTGTTAAGTTTCTTATGCATTTTATCTATCCAATTCCACAGGAAAATAAACTATAATTTGAACCATCTCTTGTTAATATGCATGTACAGATTGACAGCCCTTATTAGTTACTAGAGACTGTCTGAGAGTGAACATTATTGAACTTTAATGGTGTGATTCAGGTATTACAATACACACTCCACAAATGTTGGAACTCGCATGGGAATATACAATTATGAAACATGCGAGTTACAACATTTGTAGGTTTCCATCAATTCTGATGCGGATTGCCAAAAAAATTATACCTATATTAATAAAATGACAAGTCTTATCCAAACTTCATGTCATTCATTCAGTATGTACATACCCACTTTATCACCATACTTTATTCATTTGTGCACAGTTTACTTAGTTCTTGCCAGATAACCAGATTATGTATTGTTTTCATCAATTAGAGTGTGTATTGTACCACCTGAATCACACCATTTGTAGATCGCTGTCAGGTTATCGCTTAACAATTTCTGAAAATGACAGCATTTTAATATCCATCCTACTGGCTTACCTATTCATAAATTGTGTATTGGCTAAGATCACATTATGCCTTGTATATATACATGTACTGTGCGTATGGAACTATTTGTAACTTTATTCACTGCTGAAGATGCTATAACTAATAGCGAACTATACAGAATGAAATTTGTCATCTCTACTCGGAGTTGATTTTTTTCTCTATTATTGGAAAATCATCAGTGGTTCCAATGGATTACTTCAATTAGATATACTTATAAAAATTTCCCAGGTGGGATGTGCCATATAGCAGGTATGTAGAAGTTCCACTTCAAAATTTTTTCTACTTTTTCAGTTAAAAAAATAATTATCAACATTTGTAACTATGCTGTCAAAATGCAATGGTATGTGCAATTTCACATCTTCAGTTTCAAATAAATTCTGGGGACTTCCACATAAAACAAAAAAATGTGCATTAACTGAGTGATAATTTGTGATTATATTCATTGAAACTTGGCCAGAATGCATCCCCAGAAATCTGGAAGCCCAGGGCTATGTCAGTAATGGAGAGAGAAATAGCACTGATTTTGGAAATGAAGTGTTTACTCTGTTGACACAAAGTCTACTAGCCCACTTATGTAAAGTGCATTATGCAATAAGTCAACAATTACAGGTCTTATTACCTGAATGGTCAACATACAGTCCTACAGTGTTACAGTATGTCTATTTGACAAAAATGGTCAGACTTCAAGCTCACTTGAATCCTTTCTCCATACTGACCAGACACTCATGGCAGCATATTTTCTCTGACTGCATTTTAGTTTGTGTGTAAGCAGGGATTGATGTAGCCTTGATATAGATATATTTAGCTGACTTTACCCTGTGCCACATGATTATGCCAGCACTAACACAGACCTTGCGTTTTGAGGGGCGCAATCGCTCCCGCTCCCTATCGCACGCCTAAAATGCATCCCAGCACGCGATTTATAGCGCGCCATCATTCTGATCGTTTAATTTCCTGCAACGAATATCTATCAATTGCGCGCTTAGAAGGAGGATATCCTTCCCACTTTAAATCTGACCAGGGCGTGGCCATGTTTTGCAGAACGGCATCATGGAATTTATACCGGAAGTTGGAAAGTCGAAATCCCGCGAGACCCGACGTTACTGCGACGTTACAGTATGGCAGCCATCTAGAGAAAACTGTTTGAATCTGTCAACATTTCTCGTGTGGAATGTCGATGACATCGGTTATATAATGATTGACACCACCTCGGGTCGTGTCCTGGTGTCAAAAGTATGGTGCAATGTTTGCAGAAAATATGTTGACAAAGTCGAATCAGACCGCCGCATATGTCGGAAAGCAAGATCGGAGATTGACATTTGCATCAATTTAAATGTCACAGGCTGCGTAGGTCCCTAACCAAACACAATGTTAAGAGGCATTTATTGTCTATGGTAAGTTTCAAGAGGGGAATAATGTAACAAACCTGTTGTTAATAATCCTGTGTGTTCTTTTGTTTGATGAAATTTGGCGCTGTGTCAGATCAAGCCATTAGATATGATAACACGCACATGGTTAGAAGACTTCATTCAGTTGGCTGCATAAATAATATACGAGGGGAAGTAACTCCTTTTTCAATCTTATTTTCTTTCAAATTCCAAGTGAACTTGCATCAATGCATGCAACTTATTGGTGAGAAATTTTTATTAATTTGTTCTTTTGATTATAGTACATAATCAATAAATTTTTCAATCACCTGAATAAACTCTCATCCCTTCAGGTTAAATACCCCTCTCTCCACCAGTTCATTTTGTGTGAAGTTTGTGTAAATTCTTTTCCTGACCTAATTTCACTACTGTGATTGAGTAATTAGATAATTTACCACAATAAATCACTAGTTTTTTTTATTTATTTAAAATAACCAACATGATTTTTATTTTCAAACCAGGCATGTCGATATCCCAAATATTTATTAAAAATAAAAATCACTCCCCTCGGTAAGTCTGAGAGAGCTATTTGCCGCTCTTTGTCACTCCCCTTGGCGACTTCAAGGGAGTGATTCGCCACTCTCCTGCTTTTTTCAAACGTCAAGGTCTGACTAACAGCACCAATGTCCTTACAATCCATTTTTAAAACATAATGTTAATAAAATTAGTAATTGTAAAAAAGAATGTATAATGAGATATAAATCAACCATTGTGTTGATGGGTTGCAAAATCCGTATGAGAGGTGGGCCTTCAATTTCAATCAATCAAAAAAAAAACTTTCAGTCCTTTGAAATCCTTTGTCTGTCTGACAATAATAAACTTCATGAACAGTTGAAACACCAATAAGTTTACTGTCTATAGTTCCACCCAATGATGAACAATATCACGAACCTACATGACGAAGCAAACTCCTCAAATGTGGCCTGGGGAATCTATAGATATTGGACTCAAGTCATGAGAATTTCATAATATTTACAAAAAAATGGCCATTTGGCCCTACATGGGATGTGAATTATAACACTGGGAATGTTATATTGATGTTCAGCAAAATAGAATTACTTTTCCCTGATTAAGAAGCAAATTTTCGTTTTTGTGAATACAAAATCTTATTTTGAGATGCAAAAATGCGTCTCCATGATTCGCCAACACCACCAAAATCTTGTCAGTTCTTTGCCTATCTTGCAAGATCATTATACCCAAATTTCATGGAAATCAAACACGTTGTTTAGAAGATATGATGTTACACATGCTTACCTGCATTCATGTCTATAACGCCATCTAGTGATGACCAAATGCCACGAAAAACAAGCGGGTGAAATCTAAAGCCCTAGAGAGATGGCACATAAAAGTTTAATGGAAAAAACTTTAATCGTGATAATGGTTATCGAGGTTTTGACGTTAAGTCAGATAAATGAGATTTTTCATTTAAATGGCATTTTGATTCGCACGGAAAGGAAATTATCATGTCGGCAATCCTATATTTATGCTTGGCAACCTAGAATAGAACAGTTTTTAAATATTTCTCCAAGCGAATTTGTGAATTTTCATTTGACGAAAAACTTTTTTTTTTTGAGACGCAAAGAACTTGCCTTTATAATTATGCCAGCTACACCAAAACCTTTTCAGCACATTGACTATCCTTTAAGACCATTGTAATAAAATTTCAAAGAAATCAGACAAGCCGTTCAGACGAAATCGTCAGAGAAAGGTTTACCTATGCTCTGACTACAACGCCACCTAGTGGTGAGCAGCGGGTATCGAAACGCAACCAGACAAATTTCCCAGGCCTAAAGAGATAGTACACCAAGTCTGACCCGAAAATATTTAACGGTTTCAGAGATATTCACGTTTAAAGTCGCGGCGGCAGCGGATCCGGCGGAGCCGTTTTTCATGAAAACATAAGAGCATCCACTTTGTGGAAATGCTCTAATTACGATTTCCGTTGTAATGCCAACAACATCACAAAACTAAAACATGATGCCTTAGTTGACATCATGATGTCGTCATGCCCAATTGTTGTGCAATAGGATGTCCGACACAACCACAACCACCACACAACCATAATGATATTATACAATGTGATTGTAATCAGACTCTGATATCATGGGTCAGAGGTTGCGGCGTCAATAAGTTTTTCGCTAAATTAGTTTCATAGTGTTAAAAAATCCAATTTTCATAGAAAAAATATCAACTCAGTCATTGCATGTACATAGGTTCTCTGTATGTTTTCATGCAAAATGTGCAGGGGGTATTTGGTATAACTTTAAATAAAAATATAATAAACCAAATTTACTCAAAACGCTGAAATGCCAAAAAGTTGAACTCACAGTCCATTCAATGATCAGGGCTCTCTTTTTCTCACCAATGGTCCGGACATTGGCAGGGTTTTCAAACGGCACATCATCTGTTGTCGTACAGACATCTTTCGTCTTTGCACTCGGCTCACTTCTGCCAATTTTATTTTCGGCCTCAACACGGAATGTGTAATTTGCCCAAGGGGACAGTGGAACCTCTGCATTGAACTGCGATTTGTCCACGCTACGGATGCCTGTCCAGACATCAGGTGTGAACGTTGTGTTGTAGGAGATGTAGAAATAGAGAATAGGAGCGTTGTTGTTGCTGCCAGGGGACCACTCTATGGTAACCCGATCCTGCAAACAGGTCCCTTGGACTACTTTAACATCGGTAGGAGGGTCAGGCTTACCTGTAAGACAAACACACATGTAGAAGAGACCAATACCTCTCCACAGGGCAACGGGAATTATCAGTAGTGTCAGTGGGCAGTGCACCTACATTACATTTCATACTGCAGTGAGATGTTGCAACTCAGAAAATAACTACAGCATAAAAAAGATTCCTTCCCACCACCAGTTCGAGTTTACGAATCAAGGGACAATAAACTATCATCACATTTGTAAAGGGAGATAATTTTGACTGGGAATGAAAATATCCACATGAAGACTTTTCCATTCAGGTGTGCCATTTTGTATGCCTGTCAGCCATCAAATCGATTTAAAATCTCCCCAGGTTCATATGGGCAACTCTTTTGGCAACTGATTGATTAGGTGTCCATGGCCATTACCAAGGATTACCGCGGACAATAATGGAATTAAGATATCGGTACAGTTGAGCAGCTGGTGATATCGGAACTCAAAAGCAAATGCATAAGTTCACTCTTGTTTCTCAAACCCAAAATACCAATGCGGCTTCATTTTAAGTTCTTAGGCATAACAAGTACAACAAATCTCAGCATAAAAAATTTCAACAAGAGCCTTTAGGGCTTTAATATACATGATATATGCCTGCGCACAGCTTCATCTACAGAAACCAAAACTTCACAGACAAAATAATAGGATACTTCATAAAATATTGCGAACCTAATAGGCTTCATAACCATAAACATAACAATTTTCAATGATTTATTGATTCTTAGTCAAGGTGACCTTGACCTCTGAACTTTTGATCTCAAGGTACATCATACGTATCCCAAATTTTGGTACCAATTCATGACCTGGTTATTGAACAGTTTACAAAAGTTAACAGATGGGCAGAACTCGCTATTGTATTAACAACCTCATCCCATGATGGGGGTATAGAAAGGATTTTAAGGAATCACAAAATTCTGTTTCTTATACTCGGACAAGAAATTGTCCGAGAACCGGTATTTGTCGTGGTAAATCCTGTGGCTAATTCACACAGTGTCAGCATTGTTTTTGATAGCTGGGGGTGGTGGTGCCAAAATTCACACATGCAGTCAAAATTGAAAATTTTACAAGTAAATTTCATGTTATTAAAAGCTAAAACTTACCTCACTTCCACACTATGCATTCTTTGTTCCACATGGGATCACAGTGAAGAATTCAGAATATCACAGATCTCGCCCTGCTAGTCACGTGCATGCTCACACCCATACTTCCTTCTTGTTCTACCGAGTTACACGGTCAAGTAGTGTATCTCAGAGGGGAAGGCGGGTGGGCATCAGTGGAAATGAGGAAAGTTTTAGCTTAATAACATGAAATTTACTTGTAAAATTTTCAAGTTATTTGCGCTGAAAACTTACCTCACTTCCACACTATGCATAGAATGCCACACATAGGATGGCAGGCAAAGTTACATATACCGTGGAAAGAGTGACAAGTCAGAATAGATCTTCTACCTCACTGAGGGTCTGAGAGATCACACGGCAGTAGTAACTTATATGTTTATGCCTACATGTGGTTCATAAGAAACCGCTGCCACTACTCTGACTTAAGGTCGAGTCCCATACACGCCCCCCCCCCCTCCAAGCCCCCTCCCCCCGCCTTTTTCTGAAAGGAAATGAGAGGAAAATGCACTCTCATGACAAAGTAGGGTAAAATCTGTTCGCCCGATCATTACTTTCTTGCTAGCCTCGGTCCCGTGAAAATCCTCTGTGCTGTTACTAGGGGCCCTGATGGAGTAGAGGTCCTCACATATTAACATCATGTCACAGAGGTAGAATGAGGCCAACGTTGTATTTGACCTCCAGTAGCATGCCCTCATTACATCTGTCACCGATCTATTAGTCCACAAAGGCCCTGATGCCGCTAGTGCCCTAATATCGTGACCTGAAATGTTCAAAATCATGACTTGTCTATCCATAGCCTTGGAGTACGCTAGTCAAATCGTAGATTTGAGCCAACTTGAGATAGTACTTTTGCTTATTTCTTGTGTGACTTTAGGATCGAAAGGGATAAACAGACGCCTCCTACTCACCCTATAATATTCAGTACGATTCAGATAACACGCAATTGCCTGAACCGGACACACCAACATGTCAGGTTCAAGACTGGTGAAAGGAAATCAGATAAGGCTGGAATTGTAAACTCTCGATATATGGTATCGTAGACAGCTTGATTCTAAGCCACGAACTCAGGAACTGTTTGGAGAATAACGTAGCTCGAGCTCCTGGAGTGTCTGACGTTCCTTCTATCGAGTGCATGAAGGTCTGAGACACGAGCTGCAGAAGCAAGAGCCAACAAAAATGAGGTTTTGTAAAATAGCATCTTAAGATCAATAGACTTGATCGGGTCGAAAGGTGCCTCCCCTGATTGACGAAGTACAAGGGCTAAGTCCCAGGTCAGCAACTTCAGGGTGACTGACTGACCCGAAATCTTGAACGATTTAATAAGCGCAGTCAAATTCGGCTCAGTCGAAGTATTAATCCAGAAGAATAGGTTTAGCAATGGCTGCTCTGTAACCTTCTACTGTAGCGGGTATACCATGCAGGCCCCTATCCTGGCACAGGTACAATATAAACTCTGGTACTTGAGGAATAGTGGTTCTGGATGAATTGATATCTCTCTCTCCACACCAAACATCAAAGACTGCCCACTTTCAATGGTATACAGCAGAAGAGAACGGTCGAATCGATTGCACCATTGGATGCTCAACTTCTGCAGAAAATCCCGCCCGAGCAAGGTGTCCCTTGAGAACTTGCACACGTGGTAGTGGAACAGTTCCAGCTGACTGTGGAATATTGACCTCCCGGGCTGACGTAATAAGTTGTCCCAGGCCGGAAGTCATCTTGGTACATCTACCATAAGATGCAGTAAGTCCGGGAACCATGGTCTTGCTGGCCACCACGGCACAATTAGACATACGACACACACGTGTTCGTGGATCTTCCGGAGTAACCTTGCAAGGATAGCTGGAGGTGGGAATGCATATGCAAACATGCCTGACCAGTCCTGTGAGAGAGCATCCAGTGCAAATGCCAACGGATCCGGGACCACTGCATTAAATCGTTGCACCATGTGGGGAACAGATCTATGGGCATCTCCCAGACATGAGCTATCAGTTTTAGTATGGCTGGGTGAATTTGCCACTCTGTGGGAATTATCTGATTCCATCGTGAAAGCGAGCCCGGTAAAACATTCAGAACTCCCGGGATGTGTCTAGCCAACACTGATAAGTTGTTGCCCCAACACAGACCAAAAAAGATTTTCACTTGGCTTTGTAACTGCGGAGATCTCTTCCTCCTTCCACCTCCCCCCTCCCCCACCCCACTTGTTGATATAGGACAGGACTGATGTGTTGTCCGTTGCTATCAGCACGTTCTTGTCGGTTAATACGCTCACCCATGTGCGGATAGCAAGTGTCACTGCCTTAACTCCAGCACATTTATATGGTACGAGCGTTCCTCGATTGTCCATAACCCGGATGTCGAAATGGGACTCGAGGTGGGCTCCCCATCCTTCCGTAGATGCATCCGTGTACAGATGTGTCGGACGAAACGGAAGTAGGGACACACCCGGCATAACATTGAGTGGATTCAGCCAACATTGGAGGCATTGTTTGACAAGAGGCATGACAGATATCCATGGGTTCAACTGCCTTTCGACCCATAGATGATTGAAGTAAATCATTAAGGGACGAAGCTGCAGTCACCCTCTAGGTATTACTTCCTGTGTTGACATCAAGAGGCCGATTATCGCAGCAAAGTGTAAAGCCCCGACTTGAGAAACTGAGGTATCGTTGTCGTTATCTTTTGCCAATTCATCTTCTGGGGGTTTGGCGAGAGCTAGTAGCATATCGTAGTCCACTGCCAGAAAATTGTACCTTTGCGACGGAGTCACTTCTGACTTCTCTTCGTGTGGGAGACAACCCAGAGTTTTCAGTTTCCTTAAGACAAATTGCGTGTCTGCTCTTTGCAGGCATTCCTTAGCAATGAGTCGTTGACATAAAAGTGGTACTTTATACCTAGACTGTGCCGGAATAGTACCCCTGGTGCAAACACTCTGGTAAACACCCAAGGGGGGGAAGCTGAAAGCCGAAATGGAAGTATTTGAATTTGGAAGTGTTGTTTTTCATGTCCCCTGGATGTATCGGGATATGTAGGTATGCATCCCTTAAATCCAGAGAAGTCAGCCATTTCCCTTGCTTGAGTACTGACTGGATGGACCGGAAGGACTTCATGTGGAAGTGTGGTGGTGAAGTAAGGTAGTCCTTGTTGAGGCACTTGAGGTTGATGACCATGTGTCTTTCTTGGGGACCACAAAGACCGGCAAATAGAACCCGGGTGTTTTGTTCCAAACCGGAAGCTCTATAACAGATGCCTTCTCTATCAGCTTGTCCAATGAGGATTGTATTGCCGATAGATGTACCGCTCGTAAAGAAATGTGAGACGGAAGGGGAGTTGCAGTCAACAGCAGAATAGCCGTATCTAAGAGTTCGAATGACCCATGATTCCGCCCCAATTATTGTCCAGCTCCGCTAAAACAACTGAAGATCCTGTTGAGGCGGAACCAGGAACGTGACATCTAGTGTTCCCGCCATACCAGAAGCCAGCTGGTATGGCCCGAAACATCACTTTAATATCCTGCTTTGACTGCTTGCCTCTCCCCTTGCCCCCCTTCTTTTTACCCCAGTTAGAAAACTTGAGATCGTTAGAAGAGGGAGTTTGGCCTTGCTGTTGTCCATGAGAACCCTCAACAGCCTTGGACTTCTTCGCTTTGGGACCAGATGCTGAAGGCCTCTTAGTCGAAGCACCGGAAACCACTGACAGGTCATGATCGAGACGAGCCATTTCAGGTCTGACTTTAGTGACAGCGTTACCAAACAGTAAAGATGAAGCTGTTGACGTCTCCACCAAGCTTCTATTTAAAGCTTCTGGTGTGTACTCATGTAGAAAAGGAATATAGGCCTTTCTCCTTAGATACACAAGCATAGGAGACATGAAGGCGTTGTGTACCAACAATTCTTAACCAGCACCGAAAAACTATCTTCTGGTAGTCAAGAACAACGTTTATACCATCCTGTAACTGCTCTTGACTTTCCGCACCCGCCAACAAAACTATCCATTCTTAATGGCTTTAAGAAACCAGTCCAGATGGTTTGTGATCGCTACACCTTGGCAGGCAGTTTCCTCTAGTGTCGCAGCCTGCTTGTTAGTAATTTTATATTAGGACACAAATACGTAAAATCACCATTAACCTCTGCAGACCAGAAGCTGAATGGCGAATCATCTATGTTGTATGATCTAATATTTGGCTTCTGCACAGTGAATGGAGCAGCAGGGCGGAAGCGAGCTCTAGGTTGTAACCTGACTGCCCATTCCTCCTGCGTAGTGGGTTCTGCCAACGTTCTGCGGAACAAATCACATACAGAATGAATGAGGCCGGAAGGGTCTGTGCTGGTCTTGTAACCTGAGTTGACAGTGGTTGGCAAAAATCTCGGCATATCATAGGTACATGTACCTATACATACCCGCCTGGTGTTGTTGTGGGAACCTCAATCTCTGGTGGCTCAGAAGGCTCGTAGTCATCAATGTCTCAGCAGGGGGACGAGTAGGGCCACCTGAGAAACCGGAATTAGCTTGGAGAAAGTTAGACACACCGTTCGTCACTGGATTAATATTTGTTAGAAGTGATCGATTGGATAGTCCATGCCGCAATGAGGTTGAGGAAGGTAATCTCGCAAGCCCAGGTCCAAATGAAAATTTAGTATTAGGTGCATCCATACATTTGCCAAAATTCTTCAGACATCGATTGGCAATGCTTGGCCCTCCGACACAGAGTCTGGACCTGTTACTGATTTCCCGTCGTCCTCTACAGGAGTCCGCTCGATAGGAAGCTCGACATCCACTGTCATAGATGTGCCAGATTCCATATCTTCGAGAGTCCCTTCCACTTGGAACTGGTTTGGTCAGTTTCTTACCCGACTGACCTTTCACCAGATCTGCAATGGAAGAGCATTTGTTAATCTTCATTCACATTCGAAATACTGACTAACGTAGATCCTCTGGATGCTTGAACGGGGAGATGGAGCTACACACGTCTCAGGATCAGCGTCATTTAGAGACACCTGAGCATTGCCAGAACAGGCCAGTGTCCCAGTAAGATAGGCTTGAAGCAGGCCTGGGGCCCAGACAATACACTCATCACACGCAGTATCCCAAGTGCAGACTATGACTTGACATGTTTGACAGGTTGAATGTAGGCCATAGACGGGCTTCGTCCCACCGCATGAAATACAGGACATTTGAGACATGTGAGGCCATAATGCTTGATAATTGTAAAGAATACTTCCCAAAGGACTTCTTGCAGAATATCAGCCATCATAAGGTAATCCAACAGTAGCGATTTCCAGGGAGCTGAAAAAAATGGACTCCAAGAGCTACAATGTGCAGAACAAGAAGGATGTATGGGTGTGAGCATGCACGAGATCCATGTGGAACAAGGAATGCATAGTGTGGAAGTGAGGTAAGTTTTTAGCGCAAATAACTAATTGTTTTCAGATCTCATCGAGAATGAACACTAAACACCCCCCTCCTCGTACCAATTTGAGAATGAAACTGTTGAAAGAGGTGCGTTTCTTTCGCTTTTGACCAACTTTTCAGATAAACTAATATGTTCTGACACACAACAAAGTATATTGTGAAAAAAATTCAACATCTAATTTATATGATGAATTATTTAGACGAAAACCTCACTGGTCTCTTTCTGAACAAATATACTCCAGTCATTTACCATAGAGAAAAATACTGCAAAAAAAACTAAAAAATCCTCTGTTAAACCCCATTTCCTGCCGAGGCATATTGATATCACCTCAGCTATGTTTTGCCTTGGTGATTTTCCTTATTGCGAGGACTGTGGATGAATAGGGTGTTGCTTTTGCCAGGAGATATATTGGGAGTTTGGAAATACCAGCATTTTGTGGTTTGTCACTGAATTTAATACCTTTGACAGTCAACATCGCCGACGCAGTGGCATTGTCCAGTCCATTAGTAGCCACACACGTGTAACGCCCTGAATCTCGAGCGATGGTTCCCGTCACGGTGAGAGAATTATCCTGATAGTTCCTCGTCATACGTTGGTTGTCAGGAGTGATCGGTTTGTCGTCCTTGCGCCACAAGATCTGAAGCCGCTGAACTTCATCAGTGTCCGTGGTGGCAGAGCAGGTGAACTTGGCATCCTTGCCACCGTTTACTTCCAAATCAATTGGTTTCTGCTCTATCCTGGTCCGACCTACAAGATCAATGAAAGCTTGTATGTGTGAAAACACCGAATGCGAGATTTACCATCAATATTTAGGCCTGTTGGGTGGAGCATTCATGAATAATTTGGGAGAGAGTTTGGGGCACATACCACTTGAAGAGAGAGAGAGAGGAATAGTGACTCATCCCTGGTAATAGTGCCTCTGAGAAGGAGGGGGAACTGATGTTTTACTAAGCAGGGGCATATATCCTTGCCACCATTTACTTTCAAATCAGGTGGTCTTCATTCTATCCTGGTATGACCTACAATTATAATTCATCATCAGTAATTATAACTGATGAGGACAAAATTTATCCAGGCCTTCAATTGAATTGCAGTGAAAATACGAGAGAAAATATAGGAGAAAATTTGCTAAAATAAAGGATGAATATAGGAATTTTCTTATAAATATAGGAAATAAAGGAGTGTATAACGAGACACTACTACATTAGGCCATTCAAATATGAAACTTTGTTTCTCAAAAATCCACCGCATGCTTCAAAATAAGATTGCAGGTATCTATTTTATTGGTGCAAATCCAGCCACGGTTGCAACAACAGCAGTATTATTGTTCATTTTCGTTAGAACAACAAAGGACATCTACTTACAGCTTTAAACAACCTGGTATTTGCTTTAACACTATTTGGAACTGATATCTCATACTGGGGGGTAATGAGTAATTTTGTTGAAATTTTGAAACAGAAAACCTCACATCATGAAATCAACACATGGTCTGGCAAAGGGAGGTAATTAGGTTCTTTTCTTTTGAAACCAGCCAGAATAGGGTTATCACCCCTGTTTGTGAAATATTTTTGGGATTTCAACGAGAACAAGATCTTTTGTTCTAGAAATAAACTAAACCATGTTTATTCATCAAACAATAAAGTTATTTTTTTATTACATGATCATCTGTTATTTGGACCTGTGGTATAAATATATTATTATAAATTTCCCATACAATTTTCTTTCAATTACATTTTTTTAAAAATGCTGGTTTAGTGTTTTAGATGAAATGATAAACATACAGCTTCGCAAAAAGATCAGGGTGGCACATCATTTGAGGTAGCACATCATTGGCAATGCACATCATTAAAAATAACAATACATTTATTAAGAAATATGATTTCTATATCATTGATGTTGAGGTTGGATTGAAGGAGGAACTATATTATAAAACTTCAAATAAAGATTACATTTTTTTTTTAAAGTAATACACATCCCATTGCACAGATCTGATGAATACATGCACATGTATAGTTAGGAACAATAGGTGTGCAATTTGGAGCACGTTCTTGGTGTAACCTTGTGTGATGATATGTGAACAAACAAAGCTAATAGTTGAGTAAAGCTATCATTTCCAGTATGCAATGGGACACCAGCACTGTGGTAAACCCTCACATTTGTATGCAAATAAAAGAATACAATGACAACTGTGTCGAATCATACTGTAATGCTCCATAATAATGTGCACTGGTAAAGACTGAGACATCACAAACTGATTCAAACTCAGTTTTAATTAATATTGTGATATACGTGGACCTACATGGATTTATTTTTTTGTGTGTAAATATTTTCACTGGTGCAAAGTTTACCGATCGTTGTCCCAGTTATTTCACTGTGATTCTGGATTTGGGATTTACCATATGGACTAGGCGTCCCATACAGGGAGAGGCCTAAGTGTTGTTCTATATCTTACAATGAGTTCGCTGAATAAATGGAATTTAGAAGCCGGAATGTTTTGTGTCAGGGCATCCCATACCGGGAGTGGCCAACGTGTGTGACAACCCTGAATAAGCTTGTGTTGAGGTACTTTCGACGGGATTTACTTACCTGGGACAGAGACTGGAGTTTCCGGACATTGTCTGCATTTTATATATCACCATAGCGTAAATCCATTGTGAATTGTAATCGTCTGACACAACATTTGCGAGGTGTCAGAACTGTGTTTTTCTGGCCCGCCACTCGGGGCGGCCATGTTGTGTTTAGCGAAGGAAACTGGGTCAAACTAACATTCATAAATTCATGCCATCCTGAGGAATTCGATGGAAATTAGTTATTCTTGTATTCTCAATTAAGAGTTCTGAAAATAATTACGTTATATTGCGTGGTTATTCAGTCGTAGACTAAAGTTTCACTTGGAACTATTTTTCGTGATGAGCTTTGCCTTCGCCAACACCACTGGTAACCCGATTGCTGTAGATTTTGTCCGTGGTAAATTTGACTTTGGTTCCGGACAATTCTGACTGAGTTGACAATCTGTTGTCAAAAACATTATTTCCATGCTTTTTAAATACGTCTGCAGTTGTTCATTGTTACTGGCACTTGCTGGATTATTGTGTGAGCTATAGGAATTTTGCCATGTGAAGTGACCCCCGAAATCTGTGGCGTGAGGATCGTAAACGTCATGCCTGGACTAGTTTTTGTGACAAAAACTAATGATCGTTTCTAGTAAACTAGAGCAGTTATAACCAATTTAATAAATTCCTTATATACAATTATCTATGTAAATCTCTTGTACAAATGTTGGTTAACTAAATTTACAGTTATAATTTGTTATCACTGTTTCTAATTTCGCCCAGCCTTTCGAGATAGGGCCATTTCCGTCATTCTGATTGGCTGATCATATCACGTGGTAATCCGACCGGAGTCTATATAAGTAGAGCAAGAACCCAGTAATGGCAGATAGCTGGCTGGCTACAGCCGTGTACGTATCATCCAATAAGCCCTAAAGGAATACCTGGGATATTTATACTGTGGAATATTACTTCATATTCAAATAATATTGGGAATTACTTCTGGAATTACATCTTGGATATATATAATTTGTGCTAATCTGTGATACAGCAGCTATCTCCCATCACACGTATGCTTCTTATCTGTCTCCAATTGTGATTGGATATACGAATTCCAGAGTTAATTGGAAAGGCCATACACAGTCATGAATATAGTGAATGTGTGTGCATGCTAGTAGTATATAAACCAGTGCTACTGGGTTCCATCATTCGGGCAGTGGGCAGCATAGGTCATTATTACAACTGCTCGGCATAACCTGTGAGAGTCTTAAGCTGAGGAAATGTGTATACATGTACCATATGTTTATTCGATATCTACACCATCAATAAAGAACATCCTACATATGACGGAAATACAGAGTTGATTCGTTCGTGCTTTTGACCACTCTCATGGAGGCGTGATCATGAACTGGTACTGAATCGTTGTATGTAGCTGTGATCGTTTCCCCATACTGAGTCGCCATTGAGTGATATACAGGTACAGATTCGTTATATCGTAACGTTGATAATATTCCGACAGTGAGTCGTTACCTACCAACTGGAGTCTATTCTGTTACCGAGTTTTGGGTCTTCTCATACTAGCATGATACGAAGTCATCATTTACATGATATACCTGAGCTCAATCTATTCAACCCATAATTGGAGACGGACACAAACACGCATTTATTACAATATAGTAAGTTAAATGAGTGGACACACATATGGTTCTGCAAAAGCTTTAGGGTCAACCAGAATTTGATAGCAAATTTTACGGAAATGGTGTCCTTCATTTAAGGTGACACGAAATTAATACGAAGCTGCGCATCTGAAAACCCCTCGGCTCTGGACGCCAGCCATTCATAATGTATTCAATTTGAATCACGACTTCAGGAACACCAAGCAGTCAAGTGACAAATATACAGATTATGAAAAATTTTGCTATTAGGAATGGCCCCTAAGGTTTCCGTCCAATCAGAGAAACCGGTATTCATTACATAATTCTCTGTGGTATTCATTACCAAATTTTACATCGAGCATTTGAAAGTTATCAGAGATAGAGATCATTAATGATTTTGCATGAATTAAAGCTGGCCGCCCATCCTTCCCCCCACTCAGAGGAACTGATGTGGTTATTCATTGCAAGTCTCTTGATACATCGATGCTGGATACCAAGTTTCATATAGAACACTGAAATGGTATCAAAGATATACATCATTAAAGATTTTGCATAAATTAAAGATGGCCACCAAGGTTTCCGCCCAATCAGAAATGCCAGAACTGCCATTTATCGTAAGTCTATTGCAACCTCGCCACCAGGGGTCGCTCTCCGCTGGACAATTGGCCGCTCCGATGAACCCCTGGGACGACGCTCATTGAAAATTGGTCCCATAATACATTGAAAAATTCGTTCACGTGTCCTCTTCCGGTTCCATTGGAACGTATCCAATTCTTTATGAAACATCAGTCATGAGTCACTTGCATGGCCAGCCTGTCATAACGCCATGACGTCAGAATAGAAAATGTTTCGCAAGAATGCATGAAGAGTTCTGGTAGGTTACGTCATCTTTCAGACGCGCTCGTAACATCCATGACGTCGGGACGTCGGCTTAATCTCCACAGACACGCTCTAGTTATGTTCTAAATTCTAGGGTTTTGTGTGCTATCCAATGACCGATCGTACTGCTGAGCGCCGTCCCAGAGCCTAGTAGGGAGGACAGGACCGGATGGCTCTGGTTTCGAGATTGAGTCTATTGATGCATCGATGATATATACCAAATTTTACATCAATCACTCGAACAGTATCAGAGATAGAGATCATTAATGATTTTGCATAAATTAAAGATAGCCGCCCATCCTTCCCGCCACTCAGAGGAACTGATGTGGCTATACATTGCAGATCTCTTGATACATCGATGCTGTATACCAAGTTTCGTATAGAACACTTGAATGGTATCAGAGATATATATCATTAAAGATTTTGCATAAATTAAAGATGGCCGCCAAGGTTTTAACCGAATCAGGGAAACTGGTTTGGTCATTCCTTTGAAGTTTCTTGATGCATCGATGATCTATACCAAGTTTCACACTGAACAGAGAAATGGTACCTAAGATACACAAGATTAAAGATTCCGCATAAATTAAATATGGCCGCCAAAGTTTCCAACCAATCTGGCCCAGATTCAATAGGGTTCTGAGTCATGAGCATATGGATGTGCAGTGCAAGTTTGGGGTGCCTAGATTAAGTCATTCTAAAGATATCTTGGTAACAAGAAAGCTGTGATGGTTTCGCATAAATTAAAGATGGCCGCCAAAGTTTCCAACCAATCAGGTCCAGATTCAATAGGGTTCTGGGTCACAAGCATACGGATGCGCACTGCAAGTTTGGTGTGCCTAGGGTAAGTCGTTCTAAAGATATCTTGGTAACGAGAAAGGTGTGACGGACGGACAGACGGACAGACGTACATGACGACGACAATACCCTTCGGCCAAATTTTGGCCAAGGGGTAAAAACTAACAGGGATTGCCGGTTATTTTGATATTGTACTTCTGAAATAAAATAATGTCACCAAACTATTAGTAAATACTATAAAGGAATATAGTGTAGTTGATTTGGTATGTATGCCTGTATATACAATGTACACTGCATCTCATGCCTAATAACAGGTTAGTATCACATATAAGAGATATAAAATTAGAAATTGAAATATGAGGGTATGGAGTTGGGCAATGCATTGAATAAGTATAGCATGATGTAAGCTTCAGAAAAATATGAGGATATGGGATCGGGCGAAGCTTAGTTTATGGATGGTGGGGCACAGTGCCCCGAGGGTGGGGGACATGCCTTCATGGGTAGCGCATGGGTTGAATAAGTGTAGGATCATGTAAGCTGTGGGAAAATATGATGGTATGGGGTCGAACGATGCTTAGTTTAGAAGATATAGGGTGGGTCGCGGTGCCCCAGGGGTGGGGACATGCTCCCAGGGTTAGTGGATGGGTTGAATAAGTGAACAGGATGATCTGAGCTCTCAAACTGTATGAGGGTATGGGATCGGGCAAAGCTTACTTTTGGAGATATGGGGTGGGGCTCCATGCCCCAGGGATGAGGACATGCTCCCCGAGGGTAGTGGATGGGTTCAATTAGTGTAGCCAGATGTAAGCATTTGGCATAGATTAGAGTTTGGGGGGTCGGGGTGGCCTTAGTTTAGGAGACATAGGTGAGGCCGAGAAGCTGTGGACAGGAATTTAAAGTCCAAAACTTTAACATTTACTTGGTCCTGGAGTCCCCGAGGGTAGTGGATGGGTTCAGTAAGTGTAGTCAGATGTAAGCATTTGGAATAGATGAGAGTTTGGGGGGGTCGGGCTGGCCTTAGTTTAGGAGACATAGGTGAGGCCGAGAAGCTGTGGACAGGAATTTTCTAAGTCCAAAACTTTAACATTTACTTGGTCCTGGGGTCCCGGGGGTGGGGACATGCTCCCCGAGGCTAGTGGATGGGTTCAATATGTGTAGGTTTCAAACTAGTTTACTGGTGTTCAATCAAATTATTTCCCCTGAATGTGGTCATAGTGGTGGTGATTGAGGAGACCCTTCTGCTGCTTGGTTCAACAGAGATTTAAATGTTGTTGCATTTTTCTGAAATTAATGTATTTCCTATGCAAATTTGACTCATTTTAGAGAATTGGTGAAAGTTTTCATGAGAAAAAGGTTGAAATATAGGGTTTGGCCTGCAGATAGCAAAATACTGTTAAGTCTAAAAAATATAGGAAATTTAGGAGTCGCTTGAAGGCCTGTATATCTTATGAAGATAGAATTTATCATTAACAACAATGAGAGACTGGCTCAATAGAGGGACTGGAGGGAACAGGAAGTACCAGTTCTGGATACTGATTGGTTAGCTGGATCAGAAAGGTGTGAAACAGATAAACATGAAGTGAGAATCTGGCCCATTGATTGGCTACACAGTCTTGTGCAAGCTGCAGCCCATCACATGGTTTCTGTATTAAACAGTCCAATGAATGGATATTCACATATGAATGTGCACTTACGCCTAACCACGAGTGTTCCATTAGCCGCCACACGCCCGTATTTGTTGACGGCTTCACAACCAAACTGTCCGGCATCAGCCAACACCACTTTCTGAAACAGAAAGGGAACAATGCAGGATTTAGAATATTAAACTGTCAAAATCAGATCAGTTATTGCATAGAATGTTATCGAGGAGATCCCTGCTGGATTGTCTTGCACTCATGGTTATAGTGAGTGAACAAGCGTTGCTTTTAACCATCGTGATGAACCAACAAGGCAACACCCATGCAAAGTTGCATTCCTGCTGCTTGAAAGAAGAAAATCTTTGAAGCAACATGGAATGTGACACACACTGTCCACCATATGAAACACTGAAGACAGCACAAAAGACACGAACAATACGTTTACATTGATGCAATAAAGAACAGTGCAATTACAGTGCTAGACACCACATTATCAAGTTCCTGTTGCTTCTCAGCAAAATGCATTGAAGCAACACCTGGACCTACCAACCACCACTCATGGTGATATAGCATGGACTTGACCAATATCAGGGGTCGAAATTGCTATCTATTTGCAGGACAGAAAATTGGCACTGTCCTGCAGGTTTTCAGTCAGTTAACATGTATTTTAATTATGTACCGAACAATTCTTGACAAATGTCCTGCAGGTATTTCATGAACATTTCGACCCCTGAATATGGGTAAAGAACTTGTAATTCTGCAACTTTACCTCTGATTCAAGATACTGGTGTGAATAGCATAATCATCACAAGATTATCTATCATTTTCTCCACATATTGCCTGTACTACTCTCTCATCAGGACACTGAAGCTTCAGTTAATGTAAGCAGAAAATATTCTAGAGGAGTTTTATAGCCCTTTCCGGAAAGTGCCTGATCTCCCCCTGAATAACTGCCACTCCTTAAGGTTACAGGTATGAAAAGCTGCTTCTGGGAATTAGTTGCCTCGGATTCACTTTTACCAAAGCACCCGCAATAATTTGGAATATATTGATAAACTATTCTAGAATATTTGTTTGAAAAACTATTTTGTTTATATTTTCTGCATGAACCAATAGATCTTGTATACGTTTACATTATAAACATAATTTTCTTGAAAAATAGATTACTTAATTACTAAAACTAATCATGAGGGCCTTTGGTGCCCACCGGAAGTTCTCTGCACCAATATGCCCCTGGTGGAACAAGAGATAAAACGCTCTCCGAATTGGGTTATACCCTTGGTTTGTCTTTATACATGTACCCTATTTCTTCTAATTATTCAGATGACAAAGTGGGAAATTCTGCAAAATTTCTACAAATTTCACTAGCGGTCTTTTCAGGTCTTGGGATAAATAACATATCCCTGCAGTAGCATTTAGCCTCAGTTGATAAAAAGACCTTTTTTTCCGTGTCAATGTCCAATAATGCTGTTCAAAAAATTAGAAGAAATAGGGACAGAACTCGCTCATAGATAGAGTATACTGTATAACACCATATGTTCATCTTAGGCAGATGAGTATAATACCATATGTTCATCTTAGGGGGGGAGGAGTATAATATCCTATGTTGAACTTGGTAAGGAGTACAATATCCTACAATAGTCTTAGCAAGCAGAGACTGCCCATATTAGTCTTGGTGAGAGGATAGCCTATGTAGGATAGTCTTAGGATAGGATATCGAGGAGTATATCATATGAAAGCTTATTTAGAAGATAGACGATGGGGACATGCTCCTGAAGGTAGTGGGCGCGTTGAATAAGTGTAGCATGATGTAAGCTCACAGAACATATTAGTGTTTGGGGTCAAGCCAGGTCTGCTTGAGAAACAAACTTTCATATTTGAATGGCCTTAGGATTCAAACTGTTTGTCTAATATGGTTTGCCTGGTCGATATATCCGTTTCTTTGAGTAAACTTGACCAACAGGTCCTCATAAAGGAGTAAACTTGACCAACAGGTCCTCATATAAAGGAGTAAACTTGACCAACAGGTCCTCATAAAGGAGTAAACTTGACCAACAGGTCCTCATAAAGCAGCACTGTACCAAAGATCCAGCCTCTAGCTCACTTTGTACTTGAGATATCATATTCACCTGACGAAGCGGATATCCATAATCTGCGAAATTTCGTGACCATTAAACTTAGTTAGTCTTGAAGGTTCCACCCTTTGTTATTCTTTTCTACTACACAGACTAATTTCCCCAATTCTATTCACAACAGGAGTGGACAAATATACATTACTTCAAGCCCGTAGCCAAGGGGAGTTTTCTGGGTTGGGGCGAACCCCCCTTTCGGAAATATTATATATTTTTCTCATATAAATGCCATTTTCAAACGGAAGCGAACCCCCTGTTTGCCCCTTTTCCCATACAGCGAACCCCCTGATGTGCCCTTTTGGAGGTGAACCACCCCTCAGTAAATCCTGGCTACGGCCCTGTACTCCAATGGGATAATTACATGTACAGTCCAAATATATCTATATATTTCAAGGACATACCAGTATAAGCAGGTCACCATTTAGTTGTGTCATATACCGACCACCCGTAATTGGTCGACCCTCCTTGAACCAGGTTATGATGGGATCAGGTTTACCAGTCGTCTGGCAGGTCAAACGGACGGTCTGCGCTTCGGCCACCTTGACCTGCGGGTGTGGGGGTTGTACAAATTCTGGTGGGTCCTCTGCAATATATAAGGTAGACCACTATATCGATAAAGTCTATTCTTGATTAAGCTAATTTCAGAATATGCGAGCTCTAGTTCAGCATTATATCATTAGTATATGTTCTGGTGAGAAACCAAAATTTAATCCTGGATCAAAGGTTCTGGGGCTTGAATATAGGTTGAATGGTGCATTTCTCCAGTATTCAATAGTACAGGAAAGATTGATACTATCAAAGTGCCTAAAGTACTGATGTCTAGTTTACCTAGACGGAGCAGGAGAGCAATTAACAAATTGGATGGTATAACGTTTTTGACACCTGTTGAGATCAGACAGCAAACTGACCTAAGATATTAAGGTAGGCATTGGTGAAGACGTAGCCATTGGTGTTGGATATGTTGCATTGTATCACTTGGGCATCACTTTTCGTCAGGTTAATGTAGGTTATGTTGACGAAGGTGCTGTTTAAGGTTACACTCTCTGTGACGATCCTTCTCGGATTCCTCTCTGCCTCTGCAAAATAAAAAATATCAACCGTGCAAAGCACCGAGAACCCGACACTACCCCAAGAACAATGGCTGTAGTCCATGATCTGATGTGTATCTGGCGCTGTAAGAATAGGCCTTTTCATCCTTGAACTATGGTGGTAATAAGCAGCCATGGATAAATGGTCAAATCTGACCCAGTGACCTTCAAAAACAGATCAATCAAATTCATGATAAATTGACACAATTTGACCTGGTGACCTGAGAAAATATGGGTCAATCTCGCTGATTTTCAATAGGCTTCTGCTCTGTGACCACATGCATGTGTGATGTAAGTTTGGTGTTCCTAGGCATAGTCATTCTCGAAATATGATGGTAATGAAAAACAGGAGACGGACGGACATACATAGACATGACAGATATATATGCCATAAAAATTAAGGTCTGTCTGTAAAGAGAATGAAGCGATGAAGTCTCGGGGGAGTGTAGCGACTGAAGAGGGGACAGGTCTGACAACCTTACCACCTCTCTCCGTCGGAAGATTTTTTAAACTGATGCCATGTCTAGCGAGGGATTCAACAGAAATTAAAGCATTATGTTTTTAAATGGCAACATACAAATTATTGAATGAAGGATTTTGAACATTGGGGATTAGCTCATACGATTTTCTCTCACTCAATCTTGCAAGAATCTTACTAGATTCTCATGAGAATCTAGACTAGAAGACATTCTGATAAGAATCCTGTAAATACAGTAAAATTCTTGCAAGAATTTTGCAACTTGAGAGCACAGTCTGAGCAGAATCTACTGAGACTCCAGCCAGCACATTGCTGATCAGATTCTTACTCTCAACAGCACTTATTTTCTCACAAGAATCCAGTGCGAGTCAAAAAACGATTTCTCTTTGGTTGTTCATCAGAATAACAAAGTATAGTGAAATAATTTCAAAGAAAAAAGCGTTGGTACTTTATATGGATCTACTATCATGTGCCTCTTGTGAAAACCACTGAACAGAGAGATGAATTTAATACACTTATCTAGCTAAATCATGAAAAAATTTTATTCATCCATTGATTTCTTCATTGTATTTAATCTTATTCCATTATTTTTTAAGGAAAAACATGTCTTTTGCTAAACATCTTATGACTTAAATAGTGTAATGATTGCCTAAACAACGTTTCACTCAAATTGGCCTATTTTCATTTTGTGAAAAACATCTCAAATTGAGTTGACAAAATTGTCACATTGTGGTTATGTCAGTAACATCAAAACCTTAATCACTATACCCAAATGTCTTGTGAAACTAAGACACCATTCAAAGGAAATCATGTTACAAGGTTTGTTCATGACTAAACCTCCACCTATCGACAACCTGTCACCATGACAACAAAACCAGACAAATTTTACACACCTAGAGAGATAATAGATGAAGATGGACCTCCGATCTTTAATAGTTTCAGATACATTCACAACTGAATTAACGATGCTGGCAGAGTCATTTTTCATGAAAACATACATGGGCCATTTTCATGAATATGTACAAATAACGGTAAAGACAATTTTTTTTACATTTTGTTCATTTTACAGCCAGAGATTTGCTGGAAATGCCAGATGATTAAACATTTTATAGTTTTTCTCCATTGTAAAATGCATATTTTGGCAAAGATAACTGCTTTAAAAGATTAAATTTTCAAATCTGAAAATGAATTTGTCTTTACTGTTACCGTTGTAAACGCAGTTTAAAAGTTAATAATTTTTAAACAACACAGTATTTAATAAAAAGAATCTTTCTGTTGGATACCATTATGTAAAACATATGAGAATATAAAGTCCTGTTCATTTCACATAAATTGATATGTGAAAAATATTACAAAAAGATTGGATCCATTCAACTGTCTTTGCCGTTACCAGGAAATTTTTGGGGAGAAATTTAGCACAAGGAATGTCAGGCCAAAGTTAAAAAAGTGTTTGTTTGGGGTAACGGACCCTCTGTCATGGAAGTTGGGTCGGTCGGTCGTTTTTTGTTTTTTTTTTGGTTTTTTTTTTTGTAACTTGTACATGTAAATGGGAGATACACATACATGTCGGGAATACATGTAAATTGGAGGACGTCATTTGAATAATGCAATTATAAACTAGCCACAAGACAGTGATTCATAAGCATTCGTGATTTCAATTTAATTCCTCATCAAGACCAATAAGCAACACTTGATCAAACATTGAAAATATCTCATGTATCGAGACGATAGCCGACACTGGCACACACTGAGGTATTCAGATGTGCATGGGATTGACGGCGAGCACATTCCACCTGGAATGAACTAAGGACTAGATTCACACAATATGAAGGGCTAAGAACTCAATGTCCTGAAATCACAGTCCATGGATGGAACACAAACAGATAAACTGTTTCTGGATAAATTACAGTTCTCAGATCTTTATATATGAACACTAAAAAGATGGATTACCAAATGTAAATAAATCAGCATATGTGAGCACTAATGTGACGGAATATCAATTGTAAATAAATCATGGAAAATAAATCATAATCACAGTCCATGGACGGATGGAACCACTCGCTCCCAACATTGTTACCGGCAGACACGCTTACGGTGACGCTATCGTGGGGTTTCTCGTACATTTTCTCCAACACTTCCTCCCACGTCGACTCCAGGAAGCATTCTTGGAGCGAGTTTTTAGTGATTATGTCATTTTTCTCACGAACTGTGATACACAACACCACCATGCTGTGCCCCCCGCAAACCCGAGCCGTCTTTCGGGAACCCTAATTTTTGGCTAGCTGGTAACTTTCAACATTACACATCATGGCTACCGAAACGAATTCACAAGCATGCGTGTACTTCGCTTCCGCTCTTGTTAGACAACACGCGGACGGAGGTCGGTCGGACACTGCTGGGCATACAAAACGGAAGGTGAAACGATTTATAAAAAAGAAAAAAACGGAAGGTGAAATGATGGATTAATGGTAAAAAAAACTTTTCAGTCGGCACGATTTTGATGGGTCGGTCGCGTTACCCGAAACAAACACTTTTTTAATTTACGCCTCATATAGAGGGCACCACTGTAATTGTCAAATGTAACAGGGGCTGAGGGTGTGGGCAGTCATTTTCCGTCCAGCCTTGTGGCAACAGAGCACATGTTTTTTATAAATTTGAAAACACACTTATTGTCTATCTTTACCGTTACTGAGTTACATCACTTAAGTTATTTAAGATTGTTACCAAACTAAGTACAAGAAATCTGAGAGTGTACATCAAGAAAAATTCACCATGAAAGACACACTAATCCAGTTCAGCCGGCCTCATGCCAACATAATCTGTCTTTACCATTACTCAAACTTGGCTTTACCGTTATAAATGCCATAACGGTATAGACAAAAAAACTTCTTGGTTAATTAACACAGTTACTTAGAAAATTGTAATGACATTCTGATTATAAATTTTCTTGAAACTTGAAAAACAGCAAGAGTGTGTTTAGCAAAAGGCAGCTTGACTTTCATTAAGAAACTAAAACTAACTGGTTAGTTAAAAGAAAATGGTCTTGAATTCAATGTTTTTACCGTTACAAATTTGTCTTTTCCGTTACCATCTGAAAATAACATGGGCTAGAATGGGAAAAAATATTCTAGCCATTTTCGGGGGCTAAGTACAGTGACTCTAGCTTGGCTGATAGGAAAAGTCTTTGTGGCCTAAAAGTTCTTGAATAATTCCATTTTGGTAGCCAAACTGTACAAATTGAATTTTAGACTTGTCTTTACTGTTACTTGTACATTTTCATGAAAATGGCCCACATGCACTTGTAAGAGCATCGATAAATGTGGAAAACGATCTGATAAGATATTGTTATCCATAAGTTGAATAATGAGCACATGAAGGAGACAATTGTCCAGCTAAATTCCACTTACGGCTTAGCGACTTGCCATTGAGGAGTACGTCATGCTTGGGCCTGGGTATACCGCTCCCTTGACAGATGAACGTAGCTTTTTGCTCAACACTCGTCTCAATGTTTTGAGGTTTCTTGTCCCATTGTGGCTCAGCTGTCAGGAGAATCAAGAATAATGCTTATTTTTACCGGCAAGTGCAGCAGATTATAGGAATTGGAGCCTGGCATCATATGTTGTGGAGGTACAGAAATCTCTCTATCATACTTCAATCACCCCAGATTTTGGGGGCAAATTTCATATCAGCTGTTCTCATAAAGAATATGTGACGACAATACAGGGTTAACTCCCTTGTGTGTGATAGTTATCAGGTTGATTTTTTTTCTTTCAATCCAAAACCTGCCAAATCAGATTTTTCTTCCAGTTTACATACTGAAATATCAGCCTCTAAAAATTTGTGATGCTCCAATAAATATAAATGGAGATAGGACTGATCAAAATGTGCTCCCTGGCCCGATATGGTATTTCTGAGGCATTTATATTGAGGATTTTCTCTTACAGCAAAAATACAACACCTCAAATCAAAATAATTTTGTCACACAATATATTAGGAAGAACCACGAATGGTTATGGTTTGAGGTGTCATATGTTTGCTACAGGAGAAAATCCTCCATGAAAATGCCCCAAAAATACCAAAATAAGCCAGGGGCACATTTTTGATCAACCATATCTCCATTTTTATGCAACTGAACATCTTAGTTTTTTCGAAGAGGATATTTCAGTGTGTAATCTTCAAGAAGAATCATATTTGGCAGGTTTCGGAGTGAAAAAAAAAAATTTTACAAGTAAATTTTCTGTTATTAAGCTAAAACTTACCTCACTTCCACTCTTTGCATTTCTTGTCTACAGGAAATATCACAGTAAGAATTTAAATGACACAGTTATCTCCCCTGCTAGTCACCTGATTGCATAGCTACCCACAATTCTACTTCCTTCTTGTTCCACTGCGATACATGGTCTGGATGTATCATAGCGGGGAGGTTGGGTGGGCATCACTGGAAGTGAGGTAAGTTTTAGCTTAATAACAGAAAATTTACTTGTAAAATTTTTTTGTTATTTGCGCTGAAAATTTACCTCACTTCCACTCTTTGCAAAGAATGCCACCGTAAGGTAGGTGGGCAAACTGATACAATCCGTGGTAGTGATAAATGCCATACATAGTGACTAGTTCAAAGTAGAAATCATAGATCTTCTACCTCACAGAGGATCCATGAAATCATACAACAGTAATAACCTGTATGCCTATGGTACACAGGGAACCTCTGTTGCTACTCTGACTTCAAGGCTGAGATGCAATATACGCCCCCCCCTTTTTTTCGAAAGGGGCCGAGAGAAAAAATGCACTCACCCGCAAGCAGGGTTACAACTGTACGCCCGGACTTTTGTAGCTATATTGCTGGCCTCGGTCCCCCTGACACCCGCTGTGCGGTCACAAGTGGGCCGATAGAATAGAGGTCGTTACATGCCAACGTCATGTCCCGGAGATAGTAGGAGGCAAATGTCGTGTTTGACCTCCAGTAGCACGCCCTCATAATGTCTGTCACCGATCTGTTGGTCCATAGAGGCCATGATGCCGCTAATGCCCTAATCTCGTGACCCGAAACGTTTACAAGCGCGGCTTGCCTATCAGTAGCCGTGGAGTACGCTAGCCGAATCGTATTTTTGAGCCAACTCGAGATAGTGTTTTTACTTATTTCTTGTTTGGCTTTGGGATCGAAAGGGATAAACAAACGCCTCCTTCCCGCTCTGATCTCCTCTGTACGATTCAGGTAACACGCAAGAGCCCGAACCGGACACATTAACATGTCTGATTCAAGACCGGACGAAAGGAAATCAGATAAGGCTGGAATTGTGAACTCTCGAGATATGGAATCGTAGAGGGCTTGATTCTTGGCCACAAACTCAGGAACCGTTGTGAGAACTACCTTGCTCCAGTTCCTAGAGTGTCTGATGTTCCTTTTATCGAGCGCATGCAGCTCTGACACCCTAGCTGCTGAAGCAAGAGCCAACAAAAACGAAGTTTTGTATGATAAATATTTTAGCTCAATAGCCTCTATTGGCTCGAAAGGTGGCTCTCCCAATTGCCGAAGTACTAAGGCTAAGTCCCACTTAGGTAATTTCGGAACAGCCGACTGACCAGTTATCTTGTATGACTTGATTAGTGCAGATAAGTTTGGATCAGTCGAGGGATTAATCCCAGTACCCAGTAGAATAGGTTGAGCAATGGCCGCTCTATAACCTTCTACCGTAGCAGGCACCAGGCCCCTATCCCTGAACAGGTACAATAGAAACTCTGCTATCTCAGGGATAGTTGCGCAGGATGGATTAATATCCCTCTCTCCACACCAAAGATCGAAGATTGCCCACTTTGAGTTGTATACAGCGGAAGAGGACGGTCGAATAGATTGTGCCATTCGGCGCCCAACCTCCGCTGAAAATCCCGCCTGAGCGAAGTGCTGCTTGAGCACTTGCACACGTGGTAGTGGAACAGTCCTGGTTGGCTGTGGAATGTCGACGTTCCGGGCTGGCGCAGTAGATTGTGCCATACCGGAAGCTGTCTTGGTACATCTACCAGAAGATCCAATAGTTCCGGGAACCACGGCCTTGCTGGCCACCACGGAACAATCAGGTAAACGACACACATGTGTTCGCGGATCTTCTGAAGTACCTTCGCTAGGATAGCTGGAGGAGGGAACGCATATGCTACCATCCTTGACCAGTCCTGCGATAGTGCGTCCACTGCATATGCCGCCGGATCCGGAACCGGCGACATGAACAGGGGCAGTAGATTGTTGCGCCGAGTGGCGAACAGATCTATGTGTGGCATCTCCCAGACATGAGCTATTTGTTTTAGTATGTCTGGGTGAAGTTGCCACTCCGTGGGAATTATCTGATTCCGTCGTGAAAGCGAATCCGCTAAGACGTTCAGTACCCCCGGGATGTGTCTGGCCAACACCGATATGTTGTTGTCCCAACACAGACCGAAAAAGATTTCCGCTTGGCTTTGTAATTGCGGAGATCTCGTCCCCCCCTGCTTGTTGATGTAGGACACAACTGTTGTGTTGTCCGTCGCAACTAGCAGGTTCTTGTCGGTCAATACGCTCACCCACGTGCGGATGGCATGTGTCACTGCCATAAACTCCAACACGTTTATATGGTACGAGCGTTCCTCGATTGTCCATAACCCGGATGTCGACTTGGACTCGAGGTGGGCTCCCCATCCTTCCATAGATGCGTCCGTGAACAGGTGATGTGACGGACGAAACGGAAGTAGGGACACACCTGGCATAACGTTGAGTGGATCCAGCCACCATCGGAGGCATTGTTTGACTAGTGGTGTTACAGGTATCCACGGATTCAACTGCCTTTCGACCCATTGATGATTGAAGTAAATCATTAAGGGACGAAGCTGCAACCGCCCTCTTGGAGTTACGTCCTGTGTTGACGTCAAGAGGCCGATTATCGCAGCAAAGTGTAAAGCCCTGGCCTGAGATAACTTGAGGAACTGAGGTATCTTCGTCGTTATCTTTAGCCATCGATCTTCTGGGGGGTTGGCGAGAGCTCGTAGCGTATCGTATTCCACCCCCAGAAATTTGCGCCTTTGTGAAGGAATCAGCTCTGATTTCTCTTCGTGTGGGATGTATCCCAGAGAAGTCAACATCCTTAAGACAAACTGGGTGTCTAGGATTAACTGCTCCTTGCAGGCATTCCTTAGCAGGGAGTCGTCGATATAAAAGTGGTACTTTATACCTAGACTGTGCAGGAATTGTGCCACTGGTGTAAACACTCGTGTGAACACCCAAGGGGAAGTGGATAGGCCGAACGGAAGCACTTGAATTTGGAAGCGTCGTTTGCCGACCATGAATCTCAAGTACTTCCTGTCCCCCGGATGTATCGGGATATGCAGGTATGCATCCCTTAAATCCAGAGAAGTCAGCCATTCCCCTTGTCTGAGTACTGTCCGGATAGACCGGAAGGACTCCATGCGGAAGTGTGGCGGTGGAGTGAGGTAGTCCTTGTTGAGGCGCTTTAGGTTTATAACCATGCGCATCTCGGACGTGTCTTTCTTGGGGACCAGAAAGACCGGCGAATAGAACCCGGGTGACGTGTCCGAAACCGGAAGCTCTATTACAGCTGCCTTCTCTATCAGCTTGTCCACAGAGGACTGTATCGCTGATAGATGACCCGTTCGTAATGGTATACGAGACGGAAGGGGATGAGCAGTCAAGGGAGGAAGCGTGTCGAACAATAGGCGATAGCCGTATCTGATCGTTCGAATGACCCACGCTTCCGTCCCGATCCTTATCCAGTTCCTCCAAAACAACTGCAGCCTTCCCCCTACCGGAAGGTCTAGTTGCTGGGGAACTGGAAACGTTATGTCTCGGTGTTCCCGCCATACCGGAAGCCACCCGGTACGGCCCGAGACATCAGGAATCCTTCTTTGACTGCTTAGATTTCCCCTTACCCTGCTTCTTATGGCCATAGGTCGATACTCTTGGCTCTAAAGAAGCAGGCGCTTGGTTATGCTGTTGGCCGGAAGCACCCTTATTAGCCTTGGAACTAGGCGGGTTCTTCTTAGCCTTCTTCGCCTTTGGACCCGACCCGGAAGCCATAGGTCTTTTAGACGAAGCACCGGAAGCAACTGACCTGTCATGCTCTATACGATCCATTTCAGGTCGAACTTCGGCAACAACATCACCAAACAGTAAAGAAGGAGCCGTAGATGTCTCTAGTAGACTCCTCTTTACAGCTTCCGGTGTGTAACTATGCATAAAAGGAATGAAGGCCTTTCTCCTTAAATACACTAGCATAGAAGATAGGTAGGCATTGTGTGCCAGTAAATCTTCTACAGCACCGGAAGCAATCTTCTGGTAGTCAAGAACGAGGTTTATACCCTCCTGTAACTGTTCTTGACTGTCCGCGCCCGACAGCGAGAATAAACCATCCTTTATGGCTTTAAGAAACCAGTCGAGGTGATTCGTAATCGCCACTCCTTGTCGAGCAGTTTCCTCAAGTACTGCGGCCTGTTTGTTCGTGCAAGGAACATCCGGATTACTAGGCACTTTAGTATTGCTAGAGCATAAATACTGAAAGTCGCCGTTCACCTCTGCAGACCGGAAGCTAAACGGTGAGTTATGTACGCCGTAACTTCGTGTGTTTGGCTTCTGTACTGGGAACGGACCAGAAGATCCTGCAGGGCGGAAGCGAGCTTTTGGTCTCAACCTTATAGCACGTTCCTCCTGCGTAGTGGGTTCTGCTAACGTTCTATGGAATAAATGGCAGATAGAATGAATAGCAGTTGAGGCCGGCAGCGTGGTAGCCGACCTCGTAACCCGGTTTGACTCTCCTGATTCAGTTTCAATATCCCCCGCATGTGGGACCGGAAGCTGCATATCAGGAATTAAGTCATAGATGCCGGAAATAAGTTCATAATATTTCCTAGCATCCGGATCAGTATTGGTAGGTTCATTCAATTCAGATCTACCGTACTGGTCCCTATCCACTTCCATAGCTTCCGGGGCTTCCTGCCAGGAGGGAGTATTGGAAGGGATAGTCCTCGACAAATTAGCTTCCGGTTTCCTAGACTGTTCAGTCAAAACCGGAAGCAGTGGCGTACTACTTCGGAATTGACTGGTCATCATCTCTCTCAATTCCTTCATTTCCTCACGTTGCTGTTCCATACCGCGCAGTATGGCAGCCAAAGTGGGATCAGTCACTTGAGAGTGGACCGGAAGCAAGGCCTGACGAGGTGTGTTCACACTCAAGGACCCTCCAGCTGGACGTGAGCACGGCCACTGTAAAGGTCGGTGAACGGGCATACGAGGTCGTAAACCGGAAGCACGTATAGGAGGACGCATCATACGATAAATTCCCGGTCCCGTACCTCGAACACCACCGGAAGCAGATATCTGACCTAAGCCACGCAAGGGCGAAGGTAGACCAGCAACCGGATGCCGCATAATTTGAACTGGTCTGATTGAGGGTTCTTGATAACGCAACTCAGACACAGGCAAAAAATTTGACATATTATGGTTACCTGGATACATACCATACTGCCGTTGTTGCGGGAACCTTAATCTCTGGTGGCCCAGAAGGCTCGTAGACACAAACGTCTCGGCAAGGGAACGAGGAAGGCCACCAGAGTAACCGGAAGCAGGTTGAGAAAATTCAGACAAACCGGAAGCAGCAGTTAAAGGCGTAACTGAGCGACCGGGAAGTCCAGGCCTCGACAGCGTCGAGGAAGGTATTTTCCCAACCCCGGACCCAAATGAAAATTTAACATTAGGCTCCTCACTGGTGCTGCCCAAGTTTTCATAATCATAAGTTGACTCCGATCGTGCGATCGGAGTCCCCTGGCTTTCCCACGCTAAGCCTGGGTCCGTCACCGATTTCCCTTCATCGTCACATCCAGGCGTCCGCTCAATAGGAATCTCCACTTCCACCGTCGTCGTCGTACCAGATTCCATATCCTCGATTACTCCTTCCACTTGTACCAACCGGGTCGATCCCTTACCTGATTGACCCTTCACCTGGCCTGAAATGGAAGCATCGTGAGCGGGGGGGGCGTTTGTTTATCTTTATTTACATCCAATAGGCTGACTAATGGAGTCCCAGCTACTGAACTAACAAACCCCCTAGACTCCTCGCCTACATTAGTACGAGGAGACTGTGCTACATACGTCTCGTTTGCGATATTGGCAGGCATAACGACACCATTCCCTTCGTTAGCTGCCAGAGAACCGGCCAAATAAACCTGGAATATGCCGGGCGCCCACACAATACACTCTTCACAGGCCGTGTCCCATGTACAGATTCTACCCTGGCGGCATGGCGGACACACTGAGTGAAGGTCATAACTTGGCTTGTCACCTCCACAAGACATGCATGACATTTGAGACATATTATGAGCCATTATTACGCTGATAACTTAGAGAATACTTCCCAAAGGGTTTCTTGCAGGAAATCAGACGTCTGAGGTAATCCAACTGTGAGTAGTTTCGCTAGAAAAGGCACTTTTTCACGGAGTTGACAATGTTTACTTCCAGCCCTACGAAGCAGTAGAACAAGAAGGAAGTAGAATTGTGGGTAGCTATGCAATCAGGTGACTAGCAGGGGAGATAACTGTGTCATTTAAATTCTTACTGTGATATTTCCTGTAGACAAGAAATGCAAAGAGTGGAAGTGAGGTAAGTTTTCAGCGCAAATAACAAAGAATTTCAGCTTTATTACCGACACACACAGTGGATTTTTCCATATGTAAACGTAACACATCATTTGATCATTCTCTAAAATCATTGAAATAACCAAGAAATCATGGATTATCTGTATGATATTGACCCTCTAAATAAATGTGGCAACCCCCAGATTTCATGGTGGGAAATTTCACTTCCTGTGATTGAATTATTAAAAGAATTACCGTAGATTGATCCTGAACAATACCAATGGACTCACGGTGTAAATGTATTGAACACAAACAGAGACTATATATAATGAAAAAGGATGTCCTTTCAGACATAAATGCCTCCGCTCAAGATCCCATTCATGAGAGTTGAAGATGGGAAGTTGACAAGTATGTATTCTGTCCATACGGGCACAAAATGGAAGACCTGTACTTACACTGCACAGAAACCTTGAATGTCCTGCTCTGTGGTCTCGTGGAGAAGTCGTTGTTAGCACGACATTCATACTCGCCTGCATCCTCAATACGTAGGTCATTGATCACCAGCTCCATACCAAAACTCTCCACTTTGGCTCGCGGGGTAGGGATAACGCCTCTAGCTCGTATCCATTCTACACGTGGGGTGGGGCTGGAATGAAAGGAACAGAGATTTGCAGTCAGCTTGTTGCATATTACTTGGAAGTAGAGTGACATGACCACACTGTCAGAATTTCTTAAAACCTTTCATTCATCGAACAATTATTGAGCGAGAAGATGAAACGCTTATTCGAGAAATTTTTTAAATTACATGAAAAACACTGTACTAATGATGATATATAATGGATTAGCTGCATGATTTTGGACCATTCTGTCAACTTCTGGTTCTAATAAATTCAATCAACCCCAGATTTTAAGGTGGGAAATTTCATTCCATTGATCCAATTCTTAGAAGGAATACCATACATGTATTACAGGCCTTTTTCACAGGCTGTACCCTGAACCCAATTTCAGGTTAGGCCGAGTTTTGAAAGGCGAAGAAAGATGATAATATATTTACGGAACAAAGCTGGTAGGATGATTAGGCCAAACAAAATAATATATGTCTTTCTGCTTACCCACATTTGAAAATTGGGTAAGTAGATTTTTTCTTTCTTTTTTTACTCAGTTTTTTGTGCTCCTTTTAAATGCAAAGTTTAAAAAATGTGCTCCATTACATTCTGGAGCGAGCAGGACGGATCACCTGGTCCATAATTTGTCATAACCTATCATGTCTGGGAAGTATATAAGCCTTCATAGAGTTTACAGGATTCCATACTTTCAGTATTCCATAGAATACATGAATATTCAATGTTTTCCATGCCTGGAGTTATTCCAAACACTCGAAACGACCTCAGATAATGAAGGACATCAGTACCTTGTCCTGTACTGCAAGGAATCCATATTGGCATCCATGTTGAAAGCGCAACAGTGAGTGAGTGAATATGATTTAATGTCGCTTTAAACTATAATTCAGTCATATCACGACGTTGGGTTCTATTCCTTTTCACACCCGGAAACTCCACGGATGCCTCAGTTAGTCGCCTCTTACGACAAGCATCACATGGAAACTCCGAACAGTGCATGTCAGCTGTATGAATTCCGTTACCATGAAAATGAGCTTTTGATGCAAAACCAGGAGAAACACCTCAAATTAGAAGAGATCCATTTAATATATATATCGCTATTTAGCCGAAATATTGCTGAACGCGACGTTAAACCTTAATTCTCTCTCTCTCTCATTTGGATATATATTAAATCTCCTGATAAGGGAGAAATACAATGAGGACTTTGTAAGCGGAAATACATCATATAGCATGTAGTGTGTCTCGTGTGCGGCTGATCACGATTTACAGCCCAGAGCTGTAAAATCCTTACACCATTAATGCAAGAGGTACTAGTTAGGACTTCGATAGAATAGGCTGAGCAGTCGCAAATGCATTCCAAAGTGTCCATACCATCATCGTTCCGTATGAGAAAATATAAGTAGATCATTTGTCTCATACGGTTACATGAAAAAGTTTTTCTGATCATTCTTGATCAGCTGTAATCTGTTGTTATATTTCTCCGATCACTGAAGTTTAGTGTATTGACACGATTGACATGAAAAATGTTGAACTTCCCTATTCTGACCGAGTCAGCAGATTTACATTTTTTTTTTTTGTTTTTTTTTTGCAAAAGTCGCAAAAAGATGAAGGGTAGACACATTCTCAGTAGGTGGAGTCGGATAACCGGAAACACACATGATGTTGTTTGGCCTTATGAGTAGTAAAATTCTCACTTTCCACCAAAGATGCACTTCATCCTGACTTGTTTACCCAGCAATCCCTTTGTGTCTACCGGTGACCGCCACATGAACTCCACAGCTGTGTTTGTAGATTCCTCTGCAAATTACAAAAATCGCTTTACCTTTGCTGAATATCATTCTGAGAATGAATAACAGTGAAGTATAACTCAATCTACAGTATAAACAAGGTCAGATTTGGGAGTTTAATTATATTAGGTGAAAAGACAGTGCACGGCATCAATGACAAAATACCAACCTAATTTTTCCCAAAATATTTCTTTTCAACTGATTGTTGAGGTTCATCAATAAATTTCTTTAAAGATAATAACTCACCAGACTTAAAAGAATTTAATTTTACATGCCTAGAAACTTGGTGTTGGACAAATGAAAATGGGGAAAAAATTGAGTTTTATGCTTTCCTCTACGATTCCCAACCATAAATTCTTTGTTCAAACTTGCCTAGGCCCAAAGTGTGAGAAATAAATAAATCATAATTATGTCCAACATTTAAAAAATTTGTCCGACAAACGAAGTAGTGGTAAATCCCCTCTATTCCAGCATGAATCAATTGATTCTTAATGTACATGTACCTAGAGATGGAAATATAATTTACTTCTTCTGAAAACTGTATTCAAGTCGGTAATCTTTACCCCTGAATATAGGTTAAAACTGCCGAATAGTGTTGGACAAATAAGAGATGGAAGAGTTGGCCAAACGGAAGACAGAAAGCGTTAGTGTGGGAATTGTATCCTCTATGAATGCCTCAGAATATTTTCAGCTTGATAATAATTCATGTAATTTTGTTGACCGAGATTTGCCATCATGTTGATAAAGGAAATACATCTATCCAAGAGGACAGGAGCCCTTGTGAACTCAAGCCTAGTGGACTTATTTCAAAAGTGGACATGAGCCCACAACTATACATTTTGACTGGCATGAACAATTTGGCATGGAAATTTTCAGTAAGTAACAACAGGACTATTTGTTCTGTTGATTATTAAATTTAAAGTGAACGTAAAGGCTGTGACAACATACACGCGATGTTGAAGAACTATATTAAAAGTATCAGTTGGCAGCAACAAATATTTTTTGTGATTTTTTCTCTTCCGAAAAAATAATTCCAAACACCGGAATAATTGACTGGTGCAACAATCGACTGGAGTCCGCCATCTTCGTCTATTTAGAGCCAATGAAAACGCTTCCTTGTAGCACGTGATATTTTCCTGTGACGTAGTATCACTTTGTTGTGGCTTTACTGTAACACGAATTGTAATGGCGGAGGTGGGGGGGCTCGGTTGTTTCAAGCGTGTTTTGACTGTGTTGCGTGTCTCCAGCAAGTGTTTACCGAGCTGAAACTTGTCAGGGCGCAGTGATGGCAAGCAAAATACATCTGTCTCGGGTTCTCCTCTGCTACCGCTACAGTCGGATAAGTTATCATTACACAGATTCCCGTTAGGGAAGCCGGGACTCAAACAGTGGCTGCACAACATCGGCAGACTAGACTGTAGTCCAACCGAGAAATCTGTGCTGTTTTCGGTCTATTTTAAAGCCGAATGTTTCCAACCTGACCTCTACGGAAGGCTGATGTTGACGCCCAGCAGGAGAGCCAGGAGGCGAAGGAAATTAAACTTTAAAGAAGATGCAATCCCAACAGAATTGTCGCATCGTAGATCAAAGACACCGAGATCAACAACATCGATTCAGAAACGTCCGAGTGTGGAAGTTCTAAACTTTTAAGTGAGGTAAAAATAATTTTATTACCGTTTGGCGGGACAGAGACACTGCGAGATAGGCATATTATACGAAGTGTCGAAATCTGGGTCTTCGATAACATGTTTACATGCTTACTGCGCTTTCTAACTCCACAAAGTGGAGAGCTCCCAAGGTGATACGACGTCACTGCTCTGAGGTGAGATAGCCAACATGGCTGCTGCCGGGGAACAATAAAACAACAGAGATAATTTCTTTCCTACTCGGTGCAAAAAAATCCCCAAAAATATTTGTTGCTGCTGTTTGATACTTTCATTGTAGTTCTTTCCCACAGAGTGCATGTTGCCTCAGCCTTTACGTTCACTTTAAAAAACATATTGACTATGTCCCCTCCACGGTTCCGTAATTATCCCCGTTTAGGCCGTTTCTGCTACCTAACATAGTCACATAGTTCATCAATCTCCCAACAGGTGACTTGATAGGACTAGTTCATCAATGCTTTTGGATATTTGTACCTAATGCCACTCAAGCCGGTGTTAGTGGGCGTGTGGTCATTTCAATCAAGATTACAGTAAAAGCGTAACTGAGAATAAATCATCACAACGATTATATTTTGTTTTAGATATGCATTCAAAATATTGACCTGTGATGTCAGTACGTCGACATCTTTTCCCACCTGTACATGTTGCGTTCAATATACATGGGTGTTACTAAAGAAACGTCAAACAGAGTTGACATTTTTGCAGGTCCCCACTTCACTCAGGCGGGTTATTCGCAATGGACAGGTCATTCTTCTTTGAGATAGAAGGATACGACCCTGGACTGAGGATGTGGGGAAGTGAACACAACGATCTTTCATTCAGGGTACATATGTCAACTTTGAATTTTATTTCGTATATAAAACGTAAACTGGGGATGGTTGAACATTCTCTACCAATTTAATGGCGTTGTTACTTCAGCCCGTTAAGTCATATATTATATTATACTACGGAATCGATCACTAGTGGAGTAACAGTAATAACTTATACACATTTACCAATCTAGATGGAATTGTTTAATGTTGAATCTTGGTGTTATCTTCCATATTGGTGTTGTCTTCAACATGTTCAATGTTGGTGTTATCTACAATGTTGGTGTTATCTACAATGCTGGTGTTATCACCAATGTTGGTGTTATCTACAATATTGGTGTTATCTACAATATTGGTGTTATCTACAATGTTGGTGTTATCTACAATATTGGTGTTATCTACAATGTTGATGTTATCTACAATATTGGTGTTATCTACAATATTGGTGTTATCTACAATATTGATGTTATCTACAATATTGGTGTTTCTACAATGTTGGTGTTATCTACAATGTTGATGTTATCTACAATATTGGTGTTACCTACAATATTGGTGTTATCTACAATGTTGGTGTTATCTACAATATTGGTGTTATCTACAATGTTGATGTTATCTACAATATTGGTGTTATCTACAATGTTGGTGTTATCTACAATATTAGTGTTATCTACAATGTTGGTGTTATCTACAATATTGGTGTTACCTACAATATTGGTGTTATCTACAATGTTGGTGTTATCTACAATATTGGTGTTATCTACAATGTTGGTGTTATCTACAATATTGGTGTTATCTACAATATTGGTGTTATCTGCAATATTGGTGTTATCTAATATTGGTGTTATCTACAATATTGGTGTTATCTCAATGTTGAATTGTTATCTACAATATTGGTGTTATCTACAATGTTGATGTTATCTACAATATTGGTGTTACCTACAATGTTGGTGTTATCTCTCAAATGTTGGTGTTATCTCCAATGTTGGTGGTATCTACAATATTGGTGTTATGTTCAATGCTCTCATTGACAATTATTGGCTTTCTTCTGTGATTGATTTTGTAGTTATGAATTACAGAGGTCCTGACCTACTGGATAAATATAGAGAATAAGTCTTCGTTGCAATCTTGTTTTGGAATATAATTATTAATACGGTCGCAAAACACAACACACGACTGTTTGCTTATTATCACTAACACTATGAGTTCAGTCCTATTCTCGTGTGAGTATTTTTGCCTAGTTTAGCTGATGCAGTAGTAAAACTTGACATTGTCGCGTCAAATAGATGTGCTGATATACGGTGGGGTATTTTTTGAGCGTTTGGCCTTAGGGCATAAAATGAATATTAAACCTGAATCTATTCGAATTCGTTACAGTTGGCTAAATACCAATATATCTTTCAATAAAAAATTAATCGTCTGGTTATTATTGTTTTCTAATTGTAACCTAACGTTATTTATCATAAGTATACCCATCATTGATTACCAGTCATCAGAACTATGTTAATCAACTATGGATTTATCTCTGTGCAGGTATGGATGTGCGGGGGTAGCATAGAATGGGTGCCCTGTTCTAGGGCTGGTCATGTCTACAAAACACAGATGCCATATAAGCTTACTGAATCAAAGAAATACGACCCTGTAGTTGCGTTGGTGAGTAATCTCGATTCATCAATGTGTAGATTCAAATGGGATGTTTTCAGATGATTCGGTTCCGCAAATATGATTATAGATTCTTCGCAACATCATTGATATCAGTTTCACCATTTCCTTGTAGAATCACAGAAGGGTAGCGGAAATATGGATGGATTCGGGTTACAAGGAGTACTTTTATCGTAAGGAACCGATGATCCGAGATTATCCAGGTTTGAATGTAACAGGCCAGCTACAGTTTAAAAAAGATCACAACTGCAAAAGTTTCGACTGGTACATGAAAACAGTGGCTTATGATGTTTACGAACAGTTTCCACCACCACTACCAAATAAGGCATGGGGAGAGGTGAGTGATAGCGTTTGCTGAAAAGCATAATGGGCAATTCGAAACATCATAAAATTTTGAAAAGAGAGACAGAGATCTACCGTACCAGTTCACTATGTACAGAAGATATAACAAATTCGATTACAGACATGTATGGTGTTCTATTTGTGCCAAGTTTCCGTCGCCTTTTCAAAACGCGACGTCGCCTTTTGAAACGCGACGTCGCCTTTTGAAACGCGACGTCGTGTTTCGAAACGCGACGTCGCGTTTTTAAAACACGACGTCGCTTTTTGGAAAACACGACGTCGCCTTTTAAAACGCGACGTCGCGTTTCTTTCCTATGTTTTTGCATTGTAAAACTCGACACAACGGAACTCGACGTCGCGTTTTCAAAAGGCGACGTCGTGTTTCACCCACGTCTAGTTTGGCAATGTTAAAAGATAGGGAAGAAACGCGACGTCGTGTTTTTTAAAAGGCGACGTCGCGTTTTCAAAAGGCGACGTCGCGTTTGAAAACGCGACGTCGCGTTTCGAAAGGCGACGTCACCTTTCAAAAGGCGACGTCGCCTTTTGAAACGCGACGTCGCCTTTCGAAACGCGACGTCGCCTTTCGAAACGCGACGTCGCGTTTTGAAACGCGACGTCGCCTTTTGGTCTTTCAACTGCGCATGTGCAGGTTTAGGGAGCATTTGTTATTAGTGAACCAGAGCTATCCGCTTGACCATCTCAGAGAATTATAAGACAATCACAATAGTAGAGGGTTCCAATTCTATCAGCAAAACTGTGGGTTACAAGGTTGTCACCGTTATCGTGAAACTAGACTTTGATAGGAGAGCGAAGCAATAAGGGCAGAAACTCTTAACTGAGATTGGAATAAACGAACCTAAATTTGTGGCGGCGTCTCCGGGAATGGTTACACGCTTATTTTCCTAGCATTGACCTATCTGAACTAAGAGAATTTGTTTTTTTGCGATAGAGTGCCCAATTATTTTAAAACCGCTACATAGCGTATAAATAACTATACAAAGGGTTCAAAGCTCAAATTCAATAACGTATTACTCAACTTGGTAAGTCACTTTTAATATCATTAACCTGAGAAGCACCTGGCTGGAATGTTTTCCACCCATGCAGATCAATCCAGCTTCCATTTTTACACCTGGTGGTGAAAGATTTACAGCCAAGTGGAAATGTGTTGGTCTAGGTAGAAACTGTTTTCACCGAGGACCGTTTTAACCCAGTTGAAATAAATTAATCAATCAACATTTAAATGTCCTCTATGGGTGACACTAACGGCACAGCTTCCACTTAGTGAGTCCATGAGTGCATTGTGCTATAACTGAATGCATAGTGAAATGGCAATTTAAAGTCAAGTAATAAACGACACTGCCAGCCGAGTTTTACACCCAAGATTAATGATACAATGTGAATAATATAAAAATAATAAAGCCTGACAAACGTTTAGAGGACGGACAGGATGATCATCTTGAAAAAAAATTAGTTGGTCGCTGTACAAGTAACTGAATGCTAATGAGGAAACATTGTCTAAATACATGCATTATGCGCACTAATAATGTCAGCTTGTTCTTGTCTTGAGGGGTGCGTATACTCAATGGATATACATGGCCTAATTTCTGAGACGGATATAAGCACAGCGAAGTTTCCTACCACACATTTCATTTACACAGTCTTCTACATATATCTACATGTATGTCATTTGTCTTGTCTAACTAAAGCATTGTATCTATAGTCACAACACAATTTCTTGAAAATAAATGATCCCTAGACATGCGCAGTTCTACTATCAAAACACGACGTCGCGTTTCAAAAGGCGCCGTCGCATTTCGAAAGGCGACGTCGCGTTTCGAAAGGCGACGTCGCGTTTCAAAAGGCGGCGTCGCGTTTCGAAAGGCGGCGTCGCGTTTCAAAAGGCGACGCGTTTTGAAACGCGACGTCGCCTTTTGAAAACGCGACGTCGCCTTTTAAAAAACACGACGTCGCGTTTCTTTTCTATCTTTTAACATTGCCAAACAAGACGTGGGTGAAACACGACGTCGCCTTTTGAAAACGCGACGTCGAGTTCCGTTGTGTCGAGTTTTACAATGCAAAAACATAGGAAAGAAACGCGACGTCGCGTTTTAAAAGGCGACGTCGTGTTTTCCAAAAGGCGACGTCGTGTTTTAAAAACGCGACGTCGCGTTTCAAAAGGCGACGTCGCGTTTCAAAAGGCGGCGTCGCGTTTTGAAAAGGCGACGGAAACTTGGCACAAGTAGAACACCATAGACATGACATATCACGAGTTTAGTCTCTCTGTATGTAAACAGACCTCTGCGGTGATGATCTATCGGCCGTACTACAGAGACCTGGATACAGTGTTTCAGGTTGTTGTTATCGTCGAACATGGTACCAATACTGTCCGGTTAGTTTAGGAGTTTGAGAGCTGATATATCATGTTGATTGCTGGATTGATGGTTTAGCGTAAAGCTCGTGCGGTTTGCCATTATGACCGTGGTGGTACTTCTAGATTCGTCCCAATTATATGGTTCCAAACTTTAGCGGAGGGGGAGGGGTATTTGGATAGTGGGATGATTTCCCACTCCTGAACTGCGAGGGGCAGTTTCAGTTATACGTTCATGCTTAATTGTGTTGTACAGATAAAAGAAAAGGAAGGTAACCAGTGCTGGGACTCTATGGGGAATACCTTCATAGGGGGAACTAACCTCGGCATAGCTGCCTGCCATCACCTAGGAGGTTGCCAGGTAAGTGTTGCCACCCACTTGATGCTATGGGTGTCTGACGTGGGATCTCGTGGATGCTATGGGTGTGTGATGTGGGATATCATGGATGCTATGGGCGTCTGGTGTGGGATGCCATGGGTGCTATGGGTATCCGATGTTGGGTCCCATTTATGTTATGAGCGTCTGGTGTTGGATCCGCTGGATGCTATGGATGCAGATATGGAAACCCGTGGATGGTATGAGTGTCTGACGTGGGTTCCTGCGTATGCTATGGATTTGTAATGAGGGATCCCATTGATGGTACGGGCATCTGATGTGTAATCCCATATAAGTTATGTTTGTCTGCTGTGGGATCCCATGGATGCTATGGGTGTCTGATGTGGGATCACGTAGACGCTATGGATGTCTGATGTGGGATTCCGTGGATGCTATGGGTGTCTGATGTGAGATCCCATGGATACTATGGGTGTCTGATATGGAAACCCGTGGATGGTATGGGTGCCTGGCGTGGGTTCCGGCGGATGCTATGGGTGTGTGATGTGGGATCCCGTTGATGCTATTGTTGTCTGATGTGAGATCACATGGATGCTATGGGCGTCTGGGTGGAATCCCGCGGATGCTAGGGTTGTCTGATATGGGATCTCATGGATGCTATGAATATCTGATGTGGGATTTCATGGATGCTGTGGGTGTCTGATGTTGGATCCTGTGGATGCTATGGATGTCAGATGTGGGATTCCATGGATAGTATGTGTGACTTATGTTGGATCCTGTAGATGCTATGGGTGTCAGATGTGGGATTATGTGGATACAATGTGTGGCTGATGTTGGATCCTGTCGATGCTATGCTTGTCTGATATGGGATCACTTTTATGCTATGGGTGTGTGATGTGGGATTTCGTGAATGATATAGGTGTCTGGGGTGGAATCCCGCGGATGCTATGGTTGTCTGAATATTGGATCTCATGGAAGCTATGGGTGTCTGATGTGAGATTATGTGGGTGTTATGGTTGTCTGGCGTGGAATCCCGCGGATGCTATGGTTGTGTGATATGAGATCATGTGGCTGCTAAGGATGTTTGATGTGGGATTCCTCAATGCTGTGGGTGTCTGATGTTGGATACCGTGGATACTATGGGCATCTGATGTGGAAACCCATGGATGTTATGGGTTTCTGACGTGGGATCTCGCCGACGCGGTGAGCGTCTCATATGGATCGAGTGGATGTTATGGATGTCTGATATAGGATCCCGTGGATGCTTTGGGTAACTAATGTGGGATCCTGTGGACCTATGTGTATCTGAATTGAGGTCCAATAGATACTATGGGTGTCTGACGTGGAATCGCGTGGATGCTATGGATGTCTGATATGGACACCTATGGATGTTATGGGTGTTTGACGTGGGATCTCGTGGACGCTGAGGGTGTGTGAATTTCGATACCGTGAACGCTATGGGTAGCTGATGTGAGATACCGATACCGTTGATGCTATGATGTCATATGTGGGATCTTTTGGATGTTATGGGTGTCTTATTTGTGATCCCATAGACACTATCGGTGTCTGATATGAGATTCCGTGGATCATGCTATGGGTAACTCATGTGGGATCCTGTGAACCTATGTGTATCTGAATTGGGGTCTCATAGATACTATGGGCGAATGCTATGGTTGTCTGATGTGGGATCTCATGGATGCTATGGATGCCTGTTGCGGGATTCCGTGGATGCTGTGGGTGTCTGATGTTGGATCCTGTAGATGCTATGGGTGTCAGGTGTGGGATTCAATGGATATTATGTGTGACTGATGTTGGATCCTGTCGATGCTATGGTTGTCTAATATGGGATAACGTGTATGGTATGGGTGTGTGATGTTGGATTTCGTGGATGATATGGCTGTCTGGCGTGGAATCCCGCGGATACTATGAATGTCTGATACGAGATCACGTGGCTGCTAAGGATGTTTGATGTGGGATTCCGTGGTGCTGTGGGTGTCTGATGTTGGATACTGTGGATACTATGGGTGTCTGATATGGAAACCCATGGATGTTATGGGTGTCTGACGTGGGATCTCGTGGATGCTGTGAACGTCTCATATGGATCGAGTGGATGTTATGGATGTCTGATATAGGATCCCGTGGATGCTATGGGTGTCTGATATGGAAACCCACGGATGTTATGGGTGTCTGACGTGGGATCTCGTGGATGCTGTGAACGTCTCATATGAATCGAGTGGATGTTATGGATGTCTGATATAGGATCCCGTGGATGCTATGGGTGTCTGATATGGAAACCCATGGATGTTATAGGCGTCTGACGTGGGATCTCGTGGATGCTGTGAGCGTCTCATATGGATCGAGTGGATGTTATGGATGTCTGATATAGGATCCCGTGGATGCTATGGGTAACTAATGTGGGATCCTGTGGATGTTATGGGTGTCTGACGTGGGATCTCGTGGATGCTGTGAACGTCTCATATGGATCGAGTGGATGTTATGGATGTCTGATATAGGATCCCGTGGATGCTATGGGTAACTAATGTAGGATCATGTGGACCTATGTGTATCTGAATTGGTGTCCAATAGATACTATGGGTGTCTGACGTGGAATCCCGTGGATGCTATGGGTGTCTGATATGGACACCTATGAATGTTATGGGTGTTTGCCGTGGGATCTCGTGGATGCTGAGGGTGTCTGGTGTTGGATACCGTGAACGCTAAGATGGCCCTCCACAGTTTCGTAGTAATGGCCCCGGTCTAATTTCATAATACGGTAGACTGCCATTGTTCTGCTACATCAAATTCTTCTTGTCTTCTTAATAGCTTATATCTATAATACCATCCTATTTAGCATTATCAACGCTGCAAACGAGTACGTACAGATCGAGGGCTGTCTTCGTCTACACCCTGATCGGGATCATGGAGTAAATTTTGTCCTACCTCAGTTATAATGCTCCTTGGGTGTGCCTAAAAATCGGGACTCATTTACGGGAAGAAAATCTGACAAAATACGGGCAGGTTGACCCCCACTTTTGTTTGCCTTATTAAGTTGAGACCGGACCAGGGAACGTGAGTAAGAAGTTTAATTGAAATCGCTCTTACAGATTTTTCTGGAAATTGAGCCGAATTTGACCATTTTTCGACATTTTAAGGTGTTTTATAGGAAAAATGAAGCAAGAATGGAGGAGAATGTTCGAGTTTAATTTTTCTATAACATAGCAGTGCTATATCTTAAAATAATAGTTTCATCATGCTCTTTCAGAAAATATATACATATAAGTAATTTGGGTTGAAGGTTTTACGACAACTGGTGGCCGAAAAACGGACCCATAGTCTATTCCATGCCGAATGGAAGAATCCATGTAGTGCACCCTATGGATTGCTGGTGTGACATGCCGTTGATGCTATGATGTCTTATTTGTGATCCCATAGATATTATCCGTGTCTGATACGGGATTCGTGGATGATATAGATAACTAATGTGGCATCCTGTGCACCTGTGTGTATCTGAATTGGGGTCCCATAGATAATATGGGCATCTGGAGTGGAATCTCGCGAATGCTATGGGTGTCTGTTGTGGGATTCCGTTGATGCTGTGGGTATCTGATGTTGGATCCTGTAGATGCTATGGGTGTCAGATGTGGGATTCTATGGATATTATGTGTGGCTGATGTTGAATCCTCTCGATACTACGGTTGTCTGATATGGGATCACGTGTATGCTATGGGTGTGTGAAGTGGGATTTCGTGGATGATATGGGTGTCTGGCGTGGAATCCCGCGGATGCTATGGTTGTCTGGTATGGACACCTATGGATGTTATGGGTGTTTGACGGTGGATCTCGTGGAAGCTGAGGGTGTCGGATGTTGGATACCGTGAACGCTATGGGTTGCTGAAGTGAGATGCCGTTCATGCTATGGTTGCGTGACGTGAGATCTCGCTGATGATATGGTGTCTGATGTGGGATCCCGTGGATACTATGGGTATCTAATTGTTGATCACATGGATGCTATGGGTGTCTGATATGGAATCCCGTGGATGCCATGTGTAACTCATGTGGGGTCATGTGGACCTAAGTGTATCTGAGTTGGTGTCCAATAGATAGTATGGGTGTCTGATGTGGGATCCCGTTGATGATATGGGGGTCTGATATGGACACCCATGGGGGTTATGGGTGTCTGACGTGGGATCTCGTGGATGCTGTGAGCGTCTGATATGGATCGAATGGATGTTATGGGTGTCTGATGTGGGATCCCACGGATACTATGGGTGGCATGCGTGGAATCCCGCGGATGGTATGGATGTCTGTGGGACTTCATGGATGGTATGGATATTTGATGTTGGATCCTGTGGATGCTATGGGTGTCTGATGTGGGATTTTGTGGATGCTATGGATGTCTGATGTTGGATCCCATGAATGCCATGGGTATCTGATTTGGGATACCGCTATGAGTTTCCGATGTTGTCTGATGTTGGATCACGTGGATGCTGTGTGTGTCTGATGTGGGATCTGGTGGATAATATGGGTGTTTTATGTGGCATACACTGGTATGTATACAGGGTAAATCCCACCAACGGAGACTTCGCAGCCATGGTTGGAGAAAGTTTAATAGTGCGTTGATTCACGATCATATCACTTTAAATTAATTAGTGGCTTTTACTAACACACCCAACAGTATACGTAGCTTGCGTAGTCCTGTATGCGTTACCTTTGAAAGCCTTAATTCAAATGGCCAGAGATATACAACTATCAGTATCTTCAGGAAATATAATACAACTAAAACTCACGCAAGTTTGTCAAGCTATATAGCGTATTTTCCAATCAACATAATCGAAACATCCCAAGACCAGCTTTTTTCGAAACTCAACTACTTGGATAAAGGACTGGACATAATAAATTACCGCGAATGTTGAATAATCCAGATGTACACCACGCTGTACCGAACTAGAACCTCCTTCTTTTCATATAATTATATTAAATCCATAGCCACTAAAGTATTCAATTACTCTAATGCTGTCAAAGCGTTTGACTCGAACTTACACACGTCTGGAGGCTATAGTTGTGATTGTGAATTGGAAACTTTATCTATACACAATGCAAATGTATTGTGATTGGTAACCTTTATATATTGAGCGAAAAACCACTTCTGATGAAGGGACCCAAGTATAGAGAGTCGAGAGGAATAAACCAGAATATAGTCCTGACTGAACTCGAAGAACACGTTATTGAGTGATCAAAGCGAGAAAAGGTTGAACCTAAGGAACTCGCTGATTGGCTGGACATCACCAAGAGCAAGATCGCTGAAACTTTCTGCCATATTGACTGAAGTACTCTTCCCCAAGCAAAACAAGTACTGAGAAACTTAAATTTGCAAGAAGTTCTAGCAAATCTTCAGAGTAGACAATGCTCGGATTGATATAATATTCATTTGTAAATATTACTATTACCAAATGCTGGTTAAGGAATTGAGTATATGCACACCATCATCGAATACATCTACATACTCCCAAACTTCAATTACTCTGGAAGACTTATACAACAATAATAAAATTTTCTCAAGTGTCTTCCTACCACTACCGCTTCTTTCAACCCTGTAAATGAGGGCATTTCAGGAGGTAAAATGATTTGGGAAAGGTATTGCGCCACTATTTCTGAAAACTCTGGCGTTAAGTATTAATATTTAAATTAATTAGTGGCTTTTACTAACACACCCAACAGTATACATAGCTTGCGTACTCATGTATGCGTTACCTTAGAGAGCCTTAAATCGAATGGCCAGAGATATACAACAATTCTGTGTCTTCGGGAAATATAATGTATTTGCATAATAAAAAATGTATTTGGATAATAAAAAAATAATAAATGTCTAACGGAAGAATAAAAATTGTATTTGGATAATGAAGAAATCAACGAGAGATCCTGAAGGATCTTGGCGCCCACCATTGTCCGATAATTGTAAGCTAATGACACGAGGATCTTTTCGTCCATTGTTACTAAGAACAAACAATTGATTTGTAATTTTGTTTGCAGAATTTCGAATTTGAGCGAAAAAGATCGAAAAAGGGACACTGGAAAACACCAAGATATTATCTTTCTAAGTGTCAGGAGTTTCAAGATTTATAGAAACTGTACTTGGTGTTGGCTGTTATAGTACAAGTGAAATGAGCAAAGTTAGTCTGAAAGTGAATGTCCGGATGATACTTCGTCTTCGTTTTGTAGGTTTTTTTTGTACGTGTCATCAATGGGTAATGGAATCGAAGACAAATCTTTTTGACACGTTGCCCTGAGCTATGAAACATACTTAAGATTTTATAATTAGGAACGAAAGCTAATTCTGTTCTGTTTACTGGGCTAGATCGATATATCTCTTTTAAGATACCATGCTCGAAAATAGTAAGATGGTACAAACCTTATTAATACTTAATAAGGGATCAGGTATGTGAAGTAATGTTGAAACTTTGAAAGTATCTGAATCCTGATTATCTCCCTTGGATGGAAATACGCAGTAGTTTACAGTTGTCGAGTTGTGACGTTGAGTCACAAGAGTGACGTCCCTTCTTGTAGCCGACCCGTCGGCAGACGAAACGGTGCGACAGTTCACTTGCAACGGCATGGACTAAAGTAAACTGATTTAAAATTCGAAGAAATACATTTTAATTCGGAATCATTTGAACTCCTTGATATAGAAGGTGAAGGTATGGATATTCTCTATAGTCAATATATAGAATATGCCCCACCGTTTGATCCAACAACTCTTGTGATGCAACGTCACAACTCGGGAATACCGTATTAATTTGAAGCGTAACTTGGATTTTCGAATCGGATCAAAAAACGTATCCTGCACAACTAGGCCTCATGTGGGACCTGTGTACCAAATTTCAGAAAGATCCATGAAGTAGTTCCTGAGAATTCACGATAACAATGTTTCAAAGGGAAATTCAAGATGGCCACCTGGCGGCCATATTGAATTTTGGAATCGGACCAGAAAAGGTATTTCACACAACTACATGTAGACCACAAGGGGAACCTGTGTACCAAATTTGACAAAGATCCATGCAGCAGTTCCTGAGAATTCACGATAACAAAATTTCGTGGGGAAATTCAAAATGGTCACCTAGTGGCCATATTGGATTTTCGAATCGGACCAAAAAAGGTATCTTGCACAACTGGACCATGAGGGGAACATGTGTACCAAATTTGAGAAAGATCCATGCAGTACGTCCTGAGAAATCAAGATAACAATGTTTCATGGGAAAATCTAAGATGGCGACCTGGTGACTATATTGGATTTTCGAATCGAACCGAAAAAAGTTATCTTGCACAACTAGATTCCAAGGGAAACCTGTGTTCCAAATTTGAGAAAGATCCATGCAGCACTTCCTGAGACATGACGATAAAAAAATTTCATGGGGAAATCCAAGATGGCTGGTGGCCATATTGGATTCTCGAATCGGACCAGAAAGGTATCTTGTACAACTAGATCCCAAGGAGAACCTGTGTTACAAATTTGAGAAAGATCCATACAGTAGTTCCTGAGAAATCGCGATAACAATGTTTCATGGGAAAATCCAAATGGCCGCCTTGTGGTCAAATTGGATTTTCGAATCGGACCAGAAAAAGTATCTTGCAAAACTAGACCCCAAGGGGAACCTGTGTACCAAATTTCAGAAAGATCCATGCAGTAGTTCCTGAGAAATAGCGATAACAAGAATTGTTTACGGATGGACGACTGACGGACGACTGACTGACGACGGACGACGGTCCACGGAACACGGACGAAAAGCTAAACATATCTTACGGAAGAACTTGATGGGAAAGGACACATACCGTACAGACAAGTATCCACATGGAATTTCTCGATTCTCTATACTACAATCTCTCATCCTAATTCATTAACAGTATCGATGTTCAAGGAAACTGATCACCGATATATTCATGTCAAACGTCATAAAGAGCATTCTTTAGCTCTACTACATACAAGGTATATCATCATGGGATGTTTCTTTGTTTGAAGGGTTGGCTGAATTTCTCGTTAATAATATCTATGTGAAATTTGGCAACACAATATATCAGTAGCATTTGTTATTCCAATGGGTACGAATTGTGCACTCCTTTTCGCTGCCCTTTATCTGTGCTCGTATCTGTGCTCGCAGCCCGTTCCTGATCATTCATCAAACGCTATATAGACGATCTTCTCGCTATGGATAATCGCCATATATACGCAGCATAGGATATATATTCATCTACACTGGATTTGAAGGAAACTACAGATAGCTTTAACGGCACCTGGTATTTAGGCGTATATGAAGCGGTCCTTCCCTATCATCGATTTTACGAGAGAGAGAATTATAATTTCGATATCGTAAGCTACCCATTTCTGGATAATAATATTCCATCTTAGCTTGCTAAGGGCATTTCACGTTCCACTTAACACTACCCTTAGCTCAATGGCTTCATTCTCCGTGTATTTCGCCCCATGTCAGCTTCCCCAAGCATCAAGTCACATGTCCGCTCTATTTAAACGAGCCAATGAAATTATCCGTATTCAAATATTTTGACCTGGGAATCTCAGATGTGAGACATGTCGATTGCACTTAAGTGCTCGAGGCGCAAGACTGTGGGAGACCAAACCGAAGTTGTGCGAATTAGCTATTTTATTTCTCACTCTAATGGAGCATGCTTCTTTGTTTTTCTTAAGAAAAATCATATCACAAACGGCCTAACAAAATCGGCGGCAGTTCACAGGAAAATGATATGATTTTTATTTTGTGATGGGGGCACTTCGAGAGCCACCAAGAGATCATTTCAATCGATCGCTTTCTGGAGGTGTGTCTTCATTTTATGAATGTGATTGCGCCGATGTCGGATCTCACGGGACCAATCGCATGTGACCATTTGGGAAACGCCCTGATACACTCAGATATCACCCGTTACCGCATGGCTATGAGCAGAAGTTTCTACGTATGATCGTGCCATGCGTTCGGATGATGATAATGTTCCAGTAGAACGTGCATATGACATATATATATATCACGCCTAGTAGCATTTGCTAGATCCTGTGTGAAATGAGACGATTTTAATCAACGTCACACGACATTATTGCAGAAGCCTATAAAACTGGGCTATATATACATTTTCTCAAATTTAGTGATAGATATAGCACGCTGATAGCAAAATACGGGCGTAGCATGCAAGATTTGTGGAGTTGCGTTTCGTAACTAATACATACTAATTCCGCTTAACCCGGATTAGGGTCCGTATGAACCCATGTACCTGAAGACCTTCATGGTGTTCATTTGAACAGGCACAATCAAAGCGTGTCTGTGATACATCGTTCTCTTGATAACGACTTTACAAAGAAAATCATACGTATTAAGAATGCTGATCAGCAACACAGGTTTTATATTTGTGGAACATCATGGTGTCTTTCCAGCATCATTGGAAACTGTTGACCGCTGCTCTCTTGTAGGAAACTAGCCTATATATAATACGATTGTATTTTTTCTAAATTTGGTGCTAATTCTGTTCTATGAAATAGGTCTTTGGATTATGGACGAGGAAATTCTTTACTGGATGTCGGCTGAATATTGTACGACGAACTAAACACTTGTATGCAAATATGTTCAAAATTACTCCGATATAAAAGACTATAAAGTCACGCAGTGTCAGCTCCTATTTTTTTTGATTTTTTTTTTTTGTCTTTTTTCGGAGATATATAGAAAGTTTGGTATGGGTCACTGGCTCCCATGTCTGGTAGGGTTAATGTTTAATCAGGTGTGATAAGATTCCCCGTTTGTGATTGGTGGTTCGCCATACTCCAGAACCCTGTAACGTTTAAACCGAAAAATGAATGAAATAGCAAGCGTCAGATCAACTGTCGTCCATCAAGAATTTCTGCGTCAGTAAGACCTTCTTCATCAGTAAGACCTTCTTCGTATGACAGTTCGCACCAATTCCAAGTATTTTGAAATAAAATTAATAAGACACAAGATGGTTTCCTACAGGAGAGAAGCGGACAGCACTTCGGAATAATGTCAGCAAATCGGGATGATGTTTTATACATAAAATCCTTATCACTGGTAAGAGGTATTTTTCTCTCTTCCACTCATATCGATTCAAAGATTTACTGAACTGTACAAAATGCAAAAGCACCATACAAAGCCAGATTTATAGAGGATTTCAGAAGTTGGTCAAACATATGACAGTCAAAGGATCCGAAATTCATCTATAAACTATAGACATACTTTGACTGATAGCTTTGATGTAATCGGCAATATAGACCTTAAAGTACTCCTGATGAAGGGACCAACATATAAAGAGCCGATGAGTGTCAAACTCTTGGCCGGTTCTCGGCGGATCACCGAAGTTAAGCAGCGTTGAGCTCGGTCAATACTTGGATGGGTGACCGAGTGCTGTACTGGCTGGGCTGATCAGTGTCCAGAATAATAGGAACTGTGGACACTCTCGTGTTCTGGCACATGTAGGGACCGTCGTGGTATGACTGAAACAATGTTGAAAACGACGTTAAATCCTACTCACTCACTCACCCAAACTCTTGGCCGACCAAACGATCATCCTTGGCGTACTTGAGCAGTACGTTGATGTGTGGTCGAAACGATAAAAAATAGAACCTACCGTACTCGCTGATTGGATGTCAAAGGCAAGATTTGCCGATACTTTCCGCCATATCAACAGAATTACTCTTGCCGAGGTAAACAAATATTGAGAGACACCAAGGGGCAAGAAATTCTTGCAGATCTTCACAGTAAATTCGTTCTTTTTTCAGCCCCAAAGGCCCCAAGGCCCCAAACAGTATAATATTTACATATAAATACTGCCATTACCTTGGGCTGGTTAAGGGGTTGAGTATAGCTACACCACCTGCTTCTGCATCGACTTTCTTCTCCAATGGAATTGCGTTGGAAGATATATTCAACAAAAAGGGCACTTTCTCAAGGAAAGAGGTATTTTTCTCTCTTCCACTCATATCGATTCAAAGATTTACTGAACTGTACAAAATGCATAAAGCACCATACAAAGCCAGATTTATAGAGGATTTCAGAAGTTGTACAACTTTGTTAACCCTATCTGGTCTGGGCATTTCGCGACCTGTTTCGCGACCTGTTCCGGCGAAATGCCCCCCCCTAAATATTTTTCTTACCTCTTTAGCTAGAGAGCTGAAACTTACCACAATACACCCTTGGGTCACGCTCTGCCAGAAAATGTAAAAAATCCAAGATGGCCGCATTTTTTGTCAGATTTTTCGAATCTTTTATTTGTGTGTTTTCTGTGAAAACCTACATGATAAAACTGAAAACTGTTGTGAAATAAAATAGATTTTGCCCAATTTCCCTTGATGAAAGCAGGAATTTTGAAGAAAATTGACGAAAATATCACCTTTTTGGTAAACCACATGGCCACCATCTTGAATTTACCCATGATCCTCTACTTGGGGGAAATAGGCTCAAAATGACTCCAATATGATAAACTTAAATGTCGCGGAGAATCAGCTTTCATTTTATTGTTGTTCCGGAGATAGGGAAAAAAGTTTGATAGGGGGGGGTCATAATGCCCCTCTCAGGCCTGGTATAGGGTAAACAAGAGCCCTGCAGACAGGTTAATCAATATTGAGAAATTATTGCTCTGCCATGTCAAGAAATACTTTTGTCGAATACATGTGGATACTTAATCATCCCGGTACCAGGCCTGGGGTGCATTATGACCCCCTCCCAAACCTTCCACTCTTATCTTCGAGAAGACAGAAACATTGAGACGTTGTGGTGTATAATATTGGGATGATTTTGAGCCTATTTGCATAACCTCCGAGCAGAGGATTATTGGTAAATTCAAAATGGCGTTCATGTGGGGTACCAGGCAAGTGATGTTTTCGAGTTTGCTTCAAAATTTTTACTTTTCGAAAAGAAAAATTGGACAAAAATTGTTTTGTTCTTCAGAGATTCATTATGCATTTGATTGGTTAATTACATCTGGCGTCAACGGAAACTTGGTGTCACAGAACCAAGTATCTCATCTAGTTTGTTGTTCATCGCCGAAAATATGAAAATGAATCAACACAGTATGTCCGACTCTCGATGGTTTTCCTCACCCAGAGTGATATGTGGTAAACCAACGAGGAGAATTACTCTTCAGTATGATAAATTCTTTATACCAGTCTTTTGCCACGATAAAAAGTTATCTTCTCGATGAAATACCAACCTGATTATCCACACAAAGGCCTGTTATATCTTATAATATCTACTTGGCATTTATCCACGCTCTACTCTACCAATCCTCATCAGCACCTCATTGTATACCCTATTTCATTAATAATATCGGTGTTCAATATATCCGGTCGCCAGTATGTTAACGGTATGTTAATATCAGAAACACTAAGGCTTTCTTCAGTTCTGCTGAACCTGAAGAGTATCATTCTGGGGATGTTTCTTTGTTTATAGAATTGCTTGAATTTCTCATTAACAATATCTATGGACAATTCAGCATAGTGCACCACGTTTGGCAGACCTATATCTGTTCTCGTATATGTCCTATGTGCACCATCCCTGACAATGTACACCACCCCTGGCAATGTACATAGCCCATGACTATGTGCACAACCCCTTGAAATATATACCACCCCTGATAATGTACACCACCCCTGACAATGTACAAAATCCCTGACAATGTACACACCCACTAAACACCACTCTTGACAATGTACCCCACCACCGACGATGTACACAACCCCTGACAATGTACACAACCCTGACAATGTACACAACCCCTGACAATGTACACAACCCTGACAATGTACACAACCCCTGACAATGTACCCCACCACCGACGATGTACACAACCCCTGACAATGTACACAACCCTGACAATGTACACAACCCCTGACAATGTACACAACCCTGACAATGTACACAACCATGACAATGCAGCGCACCTCTGACAATGTACACAACCATGACAATGTACACAACCCCTGACAATGTACACAACCCTGACAATGTACACAACTCTGACAATGTATACAACCCCTGACAATGTACACAACCCCTGACAATGTACACAACCCCTGACAATGTACACAACTCTGACAATGTACACAACTCTGACAATGTACACAACCCCTGACAATGTACACAGCCCTGACAATGTAGCGCACCTCTGACAATGTACACAACCTCTGACAATGTACACAACCCCTGACAATGTACACAACTCTGACAATGTACACAACCCCTGACAATGTGCACAGCCCTGACAATGTACACAACCCCTGACAATGTAGCGCACCTCTGACAATGTACCCAGTCCCTATGTTCACCACACCTGGCAATGTACACCACACCTGACCATTTACACAAACCCAGACAATGTACACCAATCCTGACAACGTACACCCCCTTGAAAATGTGCACAACCACTGGCAATGTACACCTCCCCTGACAATGTGCATCACACCTAGCAATGTACACCTCACAGACAATGCACACAACACATGACAATGTTCACAATACAAAACAATACAATACAATACAAGCGGCTAGTCCGTCATTCAATATTCAGCCGTCATTCATTAAAGAATTTCCGCTTCGATAATCCAAAGACCTAATTCATATAATAACATTAGCACCAAATCAAAAGGATATATCATAGTAGACATAAAACTGGGCTAATTTCCTGCAAGACAGAAGCGGTCCACAGTTTTCAATGATGCCAGCAAGATACATGATGTTCCAAAAATATCAAATCCGTATTGCTGATCAGTATTCTTAATCCATATGGTTTACGTTGTAAAAGCCGTTATCTAGAGTATGATGTATCTCAGTCACGCGTTGATAATTTGTGAGTGTTCACATATGAACACAATGAGGATCTTGCATGGTTTCATACAGCTCCTAACCCCGGGTTAAGCGGAATTAGACACAAGCTACTTAACATACAGCCATAGACCTTGCACGCTACGCTCGTATTTTGCTATCAGCATGCGATATGTTTCGCCAAATTTGAGAAACTTCGAGTGGATGATATAACGCTGTTTTACAAGTTTACGCAATAATATTTTGTGACGCTGATTTAAATGGTCACATTTAACACAGGTTCTAGCAAATGCTACTAGACGAAATATGTATACGCCATATGCATGTCTCTAAAGTCGACGAGAGAGAAGGTCCACTTCAGTTTTATAGAAATATAGGTCTAAATATGATGTGCCTTAGGCCATCTGTAGTTTTCTTCAAATTCAGAGAATATATATCCTTCACTTCGTCATTTATATAGTGACTATCCACACAACTCCTGACAATGCACACCACCCCTGATGATGTGCACCACACCCAGAGATGAACAACACAACCCTTACAATGTACATCACACCTAACAATGTACACGTCCCTGGCAGTGTACAGAAGTCCTTACAATGTACACAACCTCGAAAAATTTACATCACCCTTCATAATATACACAACCCCTGAAAAGATACACCATCCCTGACAATGTATGCCACCACTGCCAATATACCTCACCCCTGACAATTTATACCAACCCTGAAAATGTACACCACCCTTGACACTGTACACCACCCCTGACAATATATATCACTCCTGACAATGTACCCAACCCCTTACAATGTACAGAACCCCTGACAATGTGCACAGCCCATGATAACGTGCACCATCCCCAAAAATGTACCTTACATCTGGCAATGTACACCACCCCTTCCGATGTACACTGGAAGAACAGATTTGTGATTCAGCGTTTGAACTCCGTGACCTTAATTGGAGGCGAAAATTCTATGTGAACGACGGGTGGCTACTGCATCTCGGATCTAACATTTGTAAGTGAACGATTCAGACAAAATTTGATTGTAGGAGATTCACTTTTATCCTGGTCATGACGAGTTATATATATCTGGTGTATTACAGCTGTTCCGTCTAAACGAGCAGGGACTATTGGATGTCATGGAGGTGTGTGTATTCCCTAAAGACGATGATCTTACTCTCCGTCCTTGTGGAACTCTTCAGTCGGGTCCCTGGAAATGGGACGAGGTAAGAAGTGATATAACATTGTTAATAACTAATACATATCCGGAATAAAAAAAAACGATATCAGAATTGCTATAGAAAACGACAGACAACAATCATCATTATTATTTTATTAGAGTGTCTCCCTATATAAATTGTAATATGTGATAAAACTGCATATTCCCCGGTCCAACTATACGTGTGTTGCGAGATTTACACGATAGTAGTTAGGCAGCTCCGAATCAGTGAAATCTCGTCCATGATAATGTTGCAGGCGATTGCCCGCTAAAAACAACCAACTCGGAAGGATTGTGCTCTTGCAACATAAAACATAAAACAATATTTTGCTCAAGAGATAATAGATTAACACAGAATTAAGTTGATAAATATAATAATGAAATTATTGTCTTGTTGTGAGGGGAATATGCGGGTCAGGCAATATGCACATCCTCGGGGCAACAAAACTGCATATTCCCCTCAAAACAAGTCAATATTTTCATCAGATTATTTTGCTTATTTTGCAGGTCACGGGAACGATAATGGACACCTCATCTCAGAGATGTGTAGAACTTGTGAACTCAAATCACTTGAAACTAGTACAATGTGACCCACAAAACCAGCATCAACTTTGGATGATAAGACCAGTGCAGCCTTGGAAAGACGACACATAATCATCCTTCTCTTGATGCTACGTCAAGCCGGTATAAATAATATACCAGTGAAATTAATGTCTCGTGTAATGTCGGAACGATGCAAAGTTGATCTAAAATAGCAAAATATATCTAGAACTTCTAGGAACGTAAAATCTTCGTTGACTCCATTTAGTATGTTCCGCAGCCTGAGGCGCGACCGGAGAGGGGCAATACATAGTTTCGTTGTCCCTGATTATAGAGAGCTGAAACTTTCCTCACTATACCCTTGGGTCTACCTCTGCTGGAAAATGTAAAAAAAAAAAGTCCAAATTCACAGAAGGCATTTTTCGATCCAATTTTTTATGGCCTATTTCAATGTTCAGGCCTATTTCTGCAATTTTCTTCTCAAAAACCGCGTGATAAATTAGTAAATAATTATCTGATGTGAAATAAAGTAGTTTTTGTGAGCCTTTATCCGGAAAAAAAGTTAAATTGTTGAAGAAAAGAGAAGAAAACGTCACTTTTATCGTATCCCACATGGCCGCCATTTTGAATTTACTCCTCATCCTCTACTCGCTTTACGATCTGTATCAAGACACCCAGTCTTACCTGTACAGAGATCAATCTATAGTGTATGCGATCTCAGGCAATGTTCAGTTGATCGTGCTAATGTGTACAGATCAATCTATAGTGTATGTGTTCTCAGGCAATGTTCAATTGATCGTGCTAATGTGTACAGATCAATCTATAGTGTATGCGTTCTCAGGCAATGTTCAGTTGATCGTGATAATGTGTACAGATCAATCTATAGTGTATGTGTTCTCAGGCAATATTCAATTGATCGTGCTAATGTGTACAGATCAATCTATAGTGTATGCGTTCTCAGGCAATGTTCAGTTGATCGTGATAATGTGTACAGATCAATCTATAGTGTATGCGTTCTCAGGCAATGTTCAGTTGATCGTGCTAATGTGTACAGATCAATCTATAGTGTATGCGTTCTCAGGCAATGTTCAGTTGATCGTGATAATGTGTACAGATCAATCTATAATGTATGCGTTCTCAGGCAATGTTCAGTTGATCGTGCTAATGTATACAGATCAATCTATAGTGTATGCGTTCTCAGGCAATGTTCAGTTGATCGTGCTAATGTGTGCAGATCAATCTATAGTGTATGCGTTCTCAGGCAATGTTCAGTTGATCGTGCTAATCAGGTTAATTCTTTAGTTTGGAACAACTGTTAAATTACATGCAGTATCCGTTTGTGAGTTCAATCTGCATATTGACTCAACATAACTGTAATGCACAAATAAAGCTAATCCTTTGATTACAATGTATTTGTCTTCAGACAATCTAATCGCTAGATTATTATTATAGTTTGATACTAGCAGGCCTGGTGACGGTAGGGGATGGTGCAGGGGAGTGGGCAAAATGAGATTTTATTTCATATAATTATTTCCTAATTTTTTTAAAAGATATTGCGGCGAAAATAGCATTGAATTTTTTTTTGGCAAAAGTACCGTCGTCAGTGGGACATATTGGATTTGTGCTACAGTTTCTGAGATATATTATGGGAAGTTTCAAACCCATAATTCAAGAAATAACCCTACAAGACCTGGGTCATAATGGTCTCCAAAACGAAAAAGAAGAGCTGACACACCGTGACTTTATAGTGTATTTTACTTGGGTCAATTGAACCAATTTGCATACACCTTTGAACAGAGAATCATTGGTAAATTGAAAAAAAGGGGAACATGAGGATGTGCCTGAAAAGTTGCGTTTTCGTCGGGTTTTTTTTATAGATGTTTGCCTTTTTAAATATAAATGGGGATAATCACTTCCTAATTTATGTCATAATTTATTTTGAGAAAATATCGAAAATATTGTTTATTAAATATGTCACTGTGACGTCATCAGTGCGGCCATCTTGGATTTCGTTTACATTGTCTGGTGGAACTTGATCCAAGATAAATTGTGAGAAGTTTCAGTCCCCTAACCCAAGGTGTAAGGAGAATAAAGGGGAGTGAAATGGCCCCTACCAAGGACTGGGCAGCCCTCAATCGCAATAACCAGGTAGGTTTAAAGATTTAATCAGCTTCAAAAATCTAGACTGAAATCAATTGTTACTCCGCAATTGTTACTCCATGACAAGTATTTGAACAAATAAACTAAACTTGTGTCTGCCTTTCGCGAGAAATTGAACAAAATTGATCGCCAAAAATAAATAGCATGGTCAGCCACCCAACAGGATTGTCTCCCAGTTATACCAGATTAAACACCCTTGTCAGCATTCCCTTAATATGTAGCCCTGTACAAAAACATCATTTCTCAAAATCCAGACCTTGCCAGCCAAAGAGTCCTTATGAAGTAACTAAATACCACCATATAAAAATTTTAACAGATGTAAAAATAAGTGAGTATTTGATTCCCAAAAGAAAAAAAACATTGCTGATTTTTTTCAAACAAACGACCGTTGGTGTTGCTGATGTTGTTATTTGTGTAAAGAGGTGAGCAGTTTTTCAATAAATCACCGATTGTTTGTTTTCTTTCGTAACGGTCACATAGGACCGCCATATTTTGAACCACTGCAAAGCACCATGTTTAGATGGCGCTGCAACTTGAGACATAGTGTCATATGGGCTACACAGATGTATATATGGTGATGTGGCTTGATGGCTGTGTCATACCAATATTTAGGAATAATGTTTTCACGCACAGGCCATTTCAGGCGAAATATAGAGCAATTAAGTCGTAAAGGCATGCGTGCTTCATATTCATTACTTAGTGATCTAAATGGGGAAAGTTCACAGATTCACCAGCAATTGGGGGCTTAGAGCTGAGTGAGGCATTTATCCATTGATTCATGATATAGTCAAGAGGTCTGTTAATCTTTACCATTATACACTAGAGCCTTCTGATAAATTAATATACCATGCTCTTCAGGAACATAAGGTCCTCTGTATTAAGCGTTTTGGCTGGTTGTATAGCATACAGTCTTTTTTACTCACTAATCTCAATATAGATATAGATGAAGCAGTGGGGAGTAATTTTCATCTTCTGCTCCAGGCACTCTTCAAAGCATGTTTTCATGATTCACTTCAAGATGATAGAATACCTGGTGAACAAAATAAGATGAGAACATATAGACTGTTTAAGACTACGATTGAATTCGAACCATATCTGTTATGTACTAAACCAAGCCACCAATAATTTTTCTCAAACTTGCAGTTAAGTAACCATAAGTTAAAAATAGAAGTGGGTAGGCACACCAAGCCTCAGACCCCAATTCATCAACGTTTGTGTGGGGTGTGTATGGTAGTAGAAGATGAGGAACATTTTATTTTATCATGTACCGGTATCTCTCTTTATCAAAGAATATCTGCTCGCTTTGTTGATTTCAATACCACGAATGATACTAACAAGTTTACCAGTCAAAAGAATAACAATGTGTGAAGGATACGAATTAGGGGGTCTACAAATGACTGATATATTTAACTTTACAAAAAGCCTAAAATTGGCGTGGATCTGACTTTATATATTACAACAGTCTAATTGAAGAATTTTCCCTGAAATTTATTTGAAAGGTGCTGCGTTTATAAATTACGGGACTGAATATTACGGTCAGGTTATAAAAAAGATAAGAAATCCATTTTGGAGAAATGATATGAAATCCTGGGTAGACTATGCAAAACTGTTCCTGTAAGACTGGAAAATACAATTACTTCAAAATGTTAAACCAAAAGGAATGCGACCATAGTGTCTACCCTTCTTGTCCCATCAAAGGGATGCAGAAAAGTATATAGTATTTTCATGAAACAATCAGAACAAAGTCAAATTCATGTGTGGGAACGGAAGCGGAACCAGAACAACATGAGAGCATTCTACACTTGTTTGTTGAATGTCCTCACTGTGAAAAACTTTTGAGGGAATTAGGTGACTGGCAAATCACTTTTGACTGTCATATTGCTCTATCGCCTTTGCATATTATATTCGGCATTTTAGCAATGTATCGGCAAATATTTAGAATAGAAAAAACAATTAGCACTGAATAACAACTCAGTTCATCATTTCGGAAAGAAGTGGAATTTATTGAAAATATTCTTTGAAAGAGTCTGAGATGCTTTAGTAATATAAATACGGTACTTCGTGAACTTCCCTGAAGGATACATATTTAACGACTACACATGTTTGTACAGTTTAACGTCTGATTAAGTTAGGTATCGAGCATTTTGTTCTGTTCTTTTTTCCCCCTTCTTTATATGTGTAATTTATGTACTTGTGGTTTTTTGTTCCTTGGATGTGTCGATTTTAATGTATGTATCAATGTCCAAATGTGCAATATAATGAATAAATCAATTATGAAAAAAAACAAGTTTGCCATGATTATATGTTGTGCTGCCTTAACCAAGGTAGTTGCTCCTACTCCTACTTATGAATGCTATAATCAACGCTAATTTATGCATTGTATGCATTGCACTACGTACAGATCTTGGTGCATTATCATATTATTTGCACACGTTCTTGCTATATTTGCATCATCAGCACTATTCCATTTACAATATATTCACGCTTCGAGACCCTTCCCATTGTGATTTTCTTGGCAGGACGAGAAAAACGAGACCCCACAACCCACAGTAACACCCACAAAAAAATAGACCCCCCCCCC
>JAVTVY010026964.1:0-11377 GCA_036873755.1 Hanleya hanleyi
GAGAAAATCAAACATACAGACAGTTATCCAGTTCCGCAATCAAAATTCTTCTGAGGTGTGTTGTGGCGAATACACATCCATTGAAGGAAAGTTACATATCCTTAACTTAACTTGAGCTGATTTTTCACTTGAGCACTATAGAATTACCTCATCTTCGGAACTGGAGGATTGTCTCGTGGATATCGTTCGTTTGCCTCTCTGTTCTCTTCCCAGCCTACCAAGGGATTTCCTAATGTCGGGTATATTCTCTCCATCCAGAAGTCTGTCCAGTATGGACTTCAGCTCGGGACGCTTGTCTGAAATAGTGAAATATCACATAACTTAATGTTAACAACATTAATGTTATCCCCCTCTTATTCATGCTATGAATCAAATTGTTTACAGGAGCCATGGAGCACATTTGAAAAGGGGAACGGGGACTGAATTCTATACCAGCCATGTTAAATGTCGAACCGGAGCTATCTAAGATAGGACTTATAACACTGCGGCCCCAAAAAGTGGAGGGGCCAGCACCCCCCCCCCCCCTCCCACCCATTACATTTTCCTGTTGCTCAGCATTAAAGCAAGGTGGCCATTCTACAAATATATGATAAACAACAACAAAAAATATATTGTAAACAAAAATGAGATATCGAGTGATACATTTAACATAAATAAGACTCGGAATAATTACATAATTTTATTTATTACAGTACTTACCACTGAATCTCAAAACTTTGGCTGGAACAACTATTGTATTGCGCTGTGCTCAGGTGCTAGCTTGCATGCAATGGTGGCATAGTTCAGTCAACTTTTTCGTGGACGGTTATCGAGATACTTGATGTCGAACCAGTGTCTTTTTTGGAGGCGGTTGGACTTTTCAGCTTTTTAAAATTGATAATTACAAGGTGAAAAAACGAAGCAAGCCAGGACTTCATTGTTGAATGACTTCATGGGAGCTTTGAGATGTCTCTGTTGTTGTTGTTGTTGTTGGTGTTGTTGTTAATCTTGGACCCTTCAAACTTTGACTCGACGCCGTGCTCCTCAACGGGAGACTCGAGCAACGAGTGTCAACAATTTGCCGAGTTAGGAGCCCTAAATTAATGCTAGAATCTCACTCCGCGAACAATAATCCCCCATTCTGTCGTTCGACAGAGAACTGCATGGGTAGCTTGTCCCATTACACTTCGCACGTTTTAGTACTGAATAAGTAACAGACTGTAGTAGCAGTTTCTTACCCCATTTCAGTATGCTTTCATACCTGTCGCAGACCTTCCGCCATGATTGTTGTAGGAGAAGCCTCGTTTTCGATCTCATTCTTGACGGAATCGATCAGCCATTCGGAAAAAACGGAAATCAACGAAGTATAGAAACAAATCGGGAGATGCACAAGTGCAGTCACGTGGTACATTTTGGGTGAGTTCCAGCCGACGGCATATGGGAATATGATACATATGTCCTGTAAGTTTGGAATTAATTGCCCTGTTGTTATAGTTATGTGAATTTTGTACTCTGTCAGACGCTTGTACACATAAAGAATTATCTTATCTTATCTTATGGGACGTAACCTGCGGGAGATTTGACGGTCGCGAAAATAACATTGAAGTCAATGGGAATTATTTTTAAAACGTAGTTTTGCAGTTTGATTCTGGTAGATAATATTTCAGAACTACATTAGCTTTCGAGCAACTTGTATAATTTTCACTCATATGGAACAGACGCTGTCAACGAAAAACTAGCATGCTCCATGCAAATCTCACGACGTCAAACGACCGGAACTCACCCAGCAGGTCATGTGATCGACACATGAGAAAGAGGCGAATAGCCTGACTGATCACCGCAGATAAACACAAAATAAAATAGAGAATTCCGGCGACGTAATGTCAGATTGACTAGTGTATGTGTTGTTGTTGTCTGACAAGTCGAAATCCGACGAAGGATTTATTCGGCAACTTGAACTACTGAACTGACAAATACTTTTGATAAAAATACTCTTGTATTAAAGTTGAGAATTCCGTATTCGCTTGAGTCAAATTTTAAGGAAAAATCGTATAAAGCTTTGAAGCACATGTTGACTGTCAGCTATCCGCACATTTCCCTTTTCTATTCGCCAGGCAGCTAGTTTTGCCGAATATATGCATATTTTAGGGATATTCAAAACTATATTTTATTCATCAGCACAGTGGCTAGTAAGATTTTCATCACTTTTCTCCCTGACAGCTACACAAATCTTGTCTTTCAAAACGCAATTTTGTCATGCGGTACTGAACCGTATGCACAGCATGCTAAGTCGGCAGCCAGTCTATTCGTGATACGTCTTCTCATCGAAGCAAGGCCAACGCCGTAGCTCTGCAGGGTCAAAGTTTGCGGAGTTGAATTTCTATTTCCGGGAACTACGGGGAGACTCTATCCTTGTTTATAATCCCCATAATTAATGCAGGGATCACAATTAAACATGTTATAAGCCTCACTGATTCCAGCCAGGAAAATAAGAATGTCTTTTGTTCTAGGCCAAGCGTTCATCAGAGTACCGAATATATAACTGTTCAGAGGTCAACATTTCTCTCCTGTCTCACACCATGCTATTGGCATGCTTATACAAATTACAATCAGTACATTTGGTAGACATCATTTGTTTACCTTTACCGGTTTCTAAGCCATTCTGTCAGCCATTCATTTATTTGTCGTAAATTGAAATCCTTCCAATTGTATTTTTTTGTCACTAACAACATTACGCCAAAAAATCGGGGAAATAATATTTTGGTTAACTATGGTATATTGTACCATGATTGTTATGTACCATGCTATTACTATTGTTCAAAGTGGTTAACCATGGTATATTGAACCATGGTTCATCTGTACCATGGTATTACGATAGTTGAACAGAGTAACCATGGTACATTGAACCATGGTACATCTGTACCATGGTAGTACCATGTAAACCATATGCACCATGTTATTACCATGACAACCATGGTATTACCGTGGTTACCATGGTTCAATCTGTTGTAAACCATGGTATTTTTTATAAGGGCTGGCAATTAAAATTGCATTTTTCTTAACTTGAAATTTGAAATTTAGAAATTGAAGTAAATTCAAAAAATATCAATTTGTAGTTGGTAACATTCTTATTGGCGTAAACCAAAACGGCGAGCCTGCCGGGTTTCACATAACCCTTGTTTTGTTTTTTCAATGTTGGAATTTTAACACCATTCTCTTAACACCGTTTTGGCGTTAAACTAGTGTCGAAACACCTCCTTTTCTTCAACACTGTTTTTTGGTGTTGAACTGATCTAACACCAATTTTCAGTGTTAGATTTTCAACACCATTCTTTCAACACCGTTTTTTGGTGTTGAACTGGTCTCGACACCATTTTTCAGTGTTGGATTGGGTCAACACCATTTTCTCAACACCGTTTTTTGGTGTTGAACTGGCCTCAACACCACATTTTGGTGTTGAATTATGTCAACACCATTTCTCAACACCACTTATTGGTGTTGAACTGGCCTCAACACTAAAAAATGGTGTTGGGCCAACACCGTTTTTCTGGCTGTGTACTATCATTTCCTTATTCATGTCTTTTTTCAGAACAGGGCCTCCTGGTATCGCATCGGAAAACGAATGACTTCAGCCTGTAGACCTCTACGAGTCTTAAGTAGCAAATATGGGGGCTCAACTTTTCGGTGTAATTGCCGTGTAGGCCATTTCCTTATTCATTCCCATATTCAGAAAAGCGCTCCATAATAATGAACGGGGTCAATTTTTCTGGCTCCTGAAACCTCAAGTGTGCGTGTCCATGGATTACACGTCCATGGCGTCTCAATTGACTATGGAATCTGAAGCGTGTGCGGACTTGACCACAATTCTCAAATTGATGACTTGGGTGCTTCATGCATGGCGTAACCGTTCATAGGTTTCGTCAGGTGAAAATATTGAGGTACAATGGGCCAAGACGATCACCCATCCTCAATCGCCAAGATTTCTCGTGTTACATGAAAGTAATTCTTATCTTACACAGCCGTACGCGATATCTTTTAAAATATATTGAATGTAACCGTATATATAATACATTCATCTGTCTCAAATGTATCGAATGCATTTATATCTGAGATGTTGATTATTCTCTGGTTAAAATGGAGTTAACTCCGTTGAAACGAGTTCAGATGAGTATTGATCGCAGTATAGTTAGCATATACAAAAAAATATAAATAGTATCTGCACATGAAGAAAGCGTCGATGAGTTGCCTGCCTTGATCCTGACTGCGTATCACAGTCTTCTTCGAACTGTATATGCAGTATTATTCAACCACTGGCAAGACCGCGGTTCATCGTCTCTGGTATATAAGCAATCCATCAACCTAACTGAGGTATACGGGTACATGCTTTTCAGTGAAACTGGTGATAGCTAACAGCGTTAGCTGGAAATCTACGACGAAATATCTTCGAGAGGTTGCGAATGAATTCAAACGTGCCCGAAGGCTGGGATGTTATGTGAGATCGGACATGACGTTCCATGCAGATACATCAGCCACGTGATCCTTTGGATTAGGTTCCGTTGAATCGATGCTCGTTAGACAAACCGCACGTCCGTAAGTAAGTCAGCAGTCGATTGCAGGAACCTGTTCCACAGGTTCAAAATTACACTCGATAGTCCACCTAAGAAGGAGTGTGGATGTTAACTCAGAAACTCTAGCTGTGATAGGTGGATAGGGTACGGGGGCGTGGCATTTCTATCACAGCTCAGAGCAGAGGTAGGTTAAAATGGGGCGATAAAAGTTGACCTTCCGAAAAGTACCTTTTCGCAATCTTTCGCTGACGAAAATCACGAAACGGGAGAGAAAATATATGCCAAATTGGTGCAGTTTGACCGACCCGAGCTTCTTTGGCCATCTCTCATGACTGTTTTGTACTGACAAAATGAGATACATTGTGCGGGAGAAACATCGACTGATTTCCCCGTTTTGGCGTCTTTCTGATATGTTGTAAGAATGTGACCTACGCTATTTTTATCTCGTGACCTTTCTGATCACGTGAATAAACACACATCGCTATTGGTTCACAACCGGCAAGGACCGATTTCTGATGACGTGAGCAAAAAGGTCAACCACATTCTGTGCATGTCCCTGTCAACTGCGAGGAAAGGAACACAACGGTTTTGTTGACAAAATCCGTGTTTGAAGGAAGATTCCATCTAATTAAAGGAGCCATTAGGTGGTTGTCATAGTATACTGGAGATGCCAAATCATATTATTTATTCGATAAAATGCGTTTCGTGCCTCTGTCTCAAATCTCCACGCCGTGTGCAGAGAAAGGTCTCGAGCGACTGACGTCCTGTTTGTTTCTTTCCGTTTCGGTCTGTAACAGTGATTCGGGCTAAGCAGTCAGGTTAGCCAACAACAACGAAAAAAATAGATTCCTTAGTATGGATGTTTGATTGGTCTTCGACAGAAGTCGAGCTGGAGATTCTTTGAAGCTTTTCAGGAGCATTCTTGCGTACAAGTTTCCAAAAAGAGGTGATGTTTGATTTACATGCTGTACCCCAGCGCCTTTTGGGAGTAATTTCGGCAGTAATTTCCAGATGGAAATCAGTGGAGAGTCCTAGTAAATCCAAATCGACTCCCAGTGCAATTCGCTCCCAGTTTACACATAAATGATATATACAATGATATATAAATGATATATACAAGGCCACAGGGGTCAATCAGTAGTTGGGCTTTTATTGCGTGTAGTTTTCCTCCTTTACTTAAGATGTTGGTTATCAGCATCCAAATGTGTTGACCACTGTTTTCTGTTCACTGTTATCTTCACTGTTGAAGATGTCTACTGGTGGTAAATTAAAGTAATTAACTTAATGAATAATCTGTGTTGTTGCATTCATAATTGTGTAATATGAGGGAAAACCCTTTTGATAACCCGGAAAACATATGGAACAACCCTGGTTTTGAAGCACATTCATATAAATAATATTTAACTTTTTCTTATAGTCGAAATGTTTGAAGATAACCGCAATGTCTGTCAGAATTGATCAATTGTTGCTGCGCAAAATTCTCAGCTAGAAAACGTAAAGCAATTCCCGATCTCTCAACCCAGTGAAGGGAGACAACCTACTGGGGAAAACACGCAAAAACATGGAAAATGGCCGTCAAAGCACAAATCTGCCAGCGGACTACCTTGAACGCCAGTACACAACAAACAAACATCATCAGGAGCATATAAAATGTTGCATTTCCATATTCATTGATTTATTTCCTGTCATGGGTATTACTATATATAGATGAACGACGAGACATGATGATTGTGTATGTGATTGTATCCAGCTTGTTAACGCTAAGTACCGTAATTACGTCATCACAATCTCCTTATTCTTCTGGAAACTGAACTAGACATGTGAAAAAAAGTGCTGTCTTAACGGACCCGAGGGTTTAGGTAAATTCAGGTAAACGTATTCCAAGTCTATGGTGTTCTATTTGGGCCAAGTTTGCACCATACGTTCGTGTTCCCTGCCATACCTAGTTCATTTCACTGCTTTAACGTCGCTTCATTTGTTCATTTCAGGCTGTTGCGAAGTATGGCGCTTTTCCAGGGAATTATAAAATACTTGACCTCGAGGATATTGCCAATTCCGTGCTTTACGCCATGACACAGCCGAGTCACGTGGCCGTGAACGAGGTCATGGTTCATCCAACAGCGGCACCTCCAGCGATCTGACTTGTATAGTCGCCACGCGACGCAAACTTGGCCCAAATAGAACACCATACGAACGACTTGAGTAGGGAATGGTAATCGTTTCAGAACCTGCAATAGTGACTTGAAATGAGCAAAGGGGTAGGTTAATCTTTATATTCATACTTTCACATCTTATTTTGTATACAGTACATATCCCACCCCCCTCCCCCATCTTCACCCTCTACACATATACACCCACCCCCATCCCACCCCCTGCACATATACACCCACCCCCATCCCACCCCTTACACATACACATTTTGCAGGGGGGTGTGTATTAGATCATGACATTTACGCCGGGACATTGTACGGGGGTTTTGCTGGGAAAACCCCTGTTTTGTAAGTCATCGTTCTATATGTCAGCACTAAGGTGTAGTAGAGAAAGGGCACTCCGAGGTTATTTGTAAAGCCTTACATTCAGCAAGAAAAGCGGAATCTCCAAGCAACGCCTTAACCGCCTATCTTAACGCCTTGACGCCCTACCTTAACGCCTTAACTCCTGTTCCAACGCCTTGACGCCATGATGCAGACAGATCAACACGTTCACAAGTTTTTTTTATAGTTTATTCTCCCATATGCTACATCATACCCAAGCTTTGGGAGCCGCGTTGGGTATATTTACAACTCAAGTATGCTCTTGCCCAATCAGAAGCCGTCATTTGGTGCTGAATCTGTCATATTCGTTCTTTGCCCGTTACATGTAGATGTATTCGTGGTTGCTCTTGTCCAATCAGAAACCACCAGTTGGTGTTGCGTCAAACTTCGGTCATGTTCGCTCTGATTCGTTTGTTCTAATCGTCGTCGGGCAGCCCAGGGTACTGGCACGCATTTTGATAGAATTTTGCAGGGCTTCGGTGGTTGGTAGCCATATATCCTCTCTCAGGTTACGCTTGGGTTTCATGGTCGACCTGTGCGTGGGGGTCGCCTTTCATTCTAAACGGTAGCCGGCTATACTATTCTTACATCGCCATGGCTGTTTTCCTGATGTAGGGATGCATTTGGATGTACGCCTTTTGTAAGTTATCCTGTCCGTCGTCATCTGTCGCTGCAGCATGAGTATTAATAGCTGCTGTGACAATACGATCCCAGAAGTAGGTTCTTCCTCACTCAGGCTTCCCTGGGACGTAGGCTGACTATCTGAGGTCAAGCTCTCCGTATCAGTAGACAGACTTCCAGCAGTCTCCGTTTGGTTATCGGTCGGCAGACTCTCAGAATCAGCCGGTATATTCTCAGCATCTGCATCGTTTTTTTGTCTTCAATCCCATGTATATTCTTCTAGTGTCGCATCATATCGTAATGTCTGGTGAACTTGCATTCGCACTCAGAGCAATTATAAGCTATGTTGACCGCCGAACGTCGAGTGTGCACGTTTATGGGAATACGCTTGCTTTTGTGGACAGTAATTCCTGCCAACCCTTAGCTTAACGCTTCAGAGCCCTAGTGAAATAGATCAGAAGCTCTGATGGGTCTAGATACTTCATGGAATTGACACTAATTCATCGAAATGCAGTGACGCCCGTCAACGCCCATCCTTACGCCTTAACGCCAGTCTCAACTGCTTAACGCCCTATCTTAACGCCTTATCTCAACGCCTTAACGCCCTATCTTACGCCTCACTGCATTGTCAACCATCTAATCACACACACATGCTTTGACCATTGGCCTGTGACCCTTGAGGGAAGGAACGTCATCACAGGACATCGCCGAAAGTTACGTCATCGCTTGCATGCGCACGGTAGTACACCCGTACCCTATAACCCCTGGAGCATAGGGTACACCAGGGATGGGGTTGTCACTTCCGGCGTTGTCCGGTGATGAAGTGACTTTCATCAAGGGTCAGGGTCCAATGGTCAAAACACGTGCGTGTGATTGGACGGCTGGCAATGCGCTAAGGCGTTAAGATAGGGCGCTAAGGCGTTGAGACGGGCGTTAAGGCATAAAGATAGGGCGTTAAGGCGTTAAGATAAGGCGTCCCAGCGTTAAGATAGGGCGCTAAGGCGTTGAGACGGAAGTTAAGGCGTTAAGATAGTGCGTTACGGGATTGAGACTGGCATTAAGGCGCAGGGACGGGCGTTGACAAGCGTCACTACATTTCGATGGATATATATACATGCCCTTTTCCTACAATTCCCTGACTGCGCATGCACGGCATAGCCTTACTTTCACTACGCACCAACCCATTCGGACCAAGGATGGCACACGTCTACCCTAGACTGGATCCAGCCCCTGTTTCATAATGTATTTTAAACGGGAAACAAGAGGAAGTAACTCTGCCTATTAAGAAATGCTTGAAACAGGGACTGGACGGAACGTCACAAGGGAGCTAACTTTGCAAGAAAAAATGCACAATATACTGTGCATTTTTTGTCACCAATGAAAACTCCGTATTCTGACCCCGCCCCCAACTCAAAGGATTTGATTGGTTCGTTCATATACGCACGCTGGAAGCAATGCGTTCATGTGACGTCAACAATGAGAATGGCGTTACTATAACAATGGGAATGACGTTACTGCCGAGACGTCACAGTATGGCGTTAGAATGAAATTGATACAAATGTTGCGACCGAAGGTAAAAACATGTCAATCGTCCAGACTAACCACGCCTCCAGATGGAATCTTTACACGACGAAACCCATCAAATCGTCCAGTCTCTATTTTAAAAATCATTTTTTCACTATTTTTTTTGCATTCTATTTATTTATTTATCAAACGTATATATTTATTAAAGATCATTTTATTATTATTAAATAGTACATATGAAATAGAGACTCATCCAGTCTAACGTCTACCCCAAAACGTACAAACTGCTTTTTATCTACTACTGCCCGACTGCTCCTGCACAGATTGTCACCAGAAATCTCCTGACTGGACATGACCGGGAATGACCTTTGACCTTTGACCCGTATGTGACTTTTGACGCCTCAGCCTCAAAAATGATATGCTGTGCCAATGATTTCCTCCTATACCAAGGAGACAACTTCGGTGCACATTCCAGGCAAACAAACAAAACTTATTAAGGATTTATTACAAAATACCGACGAAGAGAAGAAAGTACAGAATAACTGATTTCTTTCACAAAAGTAGAATATTCGAAGAAAATGCTGAAAATATAGCATTTGTATGGAACGCTGTTTTCAATAAATGTCGCTATACTGGGCGGTCATCTTGACTCCAACATGACCAACGTAGGTTTTGAAATGTGCCCGCTGCTATATGTATTCTTTTTCGCAAGTATTCTTTTTCGCCATCCAGTATTAGGACGAAAAGTCTACAACCCTCCGGCACGTCTTTGTTGATTTACAGTATCTCTCATGCTACACGATATATTCGATATATATAAAGTACGCGTTGATTACATTTAGGGCGCTTAGTCACATACATGTCTGTTTATCCTGATGCTAGTAGAATCTAATTTTTGATTGTTTGAACTCTCTCGTCCTTAACAACGCATACGCGGCGGCCGAAGGGTATGAAAATAGCCTTTTTGGAGCTAGGGGAGCCCCTAGTGGACCGATGGGGTCGAGTGAGGTATCAAAGTGAAGCATCCATGAAGGGGCATCTAATGGACTGGGTGTGGGGTGGAAGCATATCGGCCTTCTGCGCATGCGCGGTGGCCGAAGGGTATGAAAATAGCCTTTTTGGAGCTAGGCCCCCTGGTGGACCGATGGGGTCGAGTGAGGGCTGTAATGTGAAGCATTCATGAAGGGGCATCTAATGGGTTGGGTGTGGGGTTGACATATCGGCCTTCTGCGCATGCGCGGTGGCCGAAGGGTATGAAAATAGCCTTTTGGAACTAGGGGAGCCCCTAGTGGACCGATGGGGTCGAGTGAGGTATCAAAGTGAAGCATTCATGAAGGGCATCTAATGGGCTGGGTGAGGGGTTGACATATCGGCCTTCTGCGCATGCGCGGTGGCCGAAGGGTATGAAAATAGCCTTTTTGGAACTAGGGGAGCCCCTATTGGACCGATGGGGTCGACTGAGGTATCAAAGTGAAGCATTCATGAAGGGGCATCTAATGGACTGGGTGTGGGGTTGACATATCGGCCTTCTGCGCATGCGCGTGTAGCTAAGTATACAAATAGACGTTTTGGCATCTAGGGGAGCCCCCAATGGTCGAATGGGGTCGAGTGAGGTATCAACGTGAAGCCTAGGTGAAGGGGTATTTGATGGCTGGGTGGGTGCATGTAAAATTTTTCCTGAAAAAAAAAATACGGAACACGGACTTTATCGAAAAACCTGGGAAAATGCCTATGGGGTATGAGGGGTATGTAGGTCGCCGGGCTTAACGGGGCTTGTCTATCAATAGAGTTATCTCCCCCTAGTTCCAGGGTGGGTGTATGTAAAAATTTTCCTGAAAAATACGGAATACGGACTTTATCCTAAATTACGGGAAAATGCCTATATGGGGTATGGGAGGTATAGGACCATCCTGGGAAACGTACTTCTATACATTTGCGGTAGGGTTGTGGGGTCTCGTTTTACTCGTCTCGTCATTTAAGAACATGATAGGAAGTGTCCCCGTGCGAATAGGTGAAATTTTTGAAAAAAGTCACCGAACCCCATATAGTCCCATACTGAGGGTATAGGATCAATGTTTGTCCCCCTGGGAAACGTACTTCTATACATTTGCGGTAGGGTTGTGGGGTCTCGTTTTACTCATCTCGTCATTT